>BEWF01000246.1:0-218652 GCA_002583695.1 Pleurotus salmoneostramineus
CGGGGCCGTTAAGTCCTATAATAAATGTCGAATTTAAGGCTCAATTTAAGTCTCCCTAATTTTTCTGTTATCCGGAGTGAGCCTAGGACTTCATCCGATTTTTAACTTTGTGCAACTTTAGCTTTAGCCTTTAACCTGGCTCTGTCAAGACACAGGACGCCCGGTTACTCAACTCACATCTCCAGGTGCTCGGCCGAGGCACTATATATTCTAGCTTGATATCAATCTGCTCAGCCAGTGATATTGATAAGTCAATGTGCGTCATGATGCTGCGGTGGTAGCATTCTCTGTTGTACATATAAATGTGGTGTTCTTACAGCAGAGAGAACACAATTATCGTCGACCCCGAGCCATGTCCGTCACTGAATTCGCTCTCTTCAACCTCCTCCCTCCTTATACCACATCTTCTCCAGAGATAGTCAGTCTGTTCTCTTCTGTTCAAACAAGACAAGGCGCCTGGTCGGGGCACGCAGTCCGATGCTACGAAGACGTGAATAACTCAAGTCGCGTTTTCTTAACCTGTGGTTGGAAGTCCGTGGAAGAACACATGAGATGGGTAGCAAGTGAGGACAGCAAAGAAATCTTAGAAACACATAGATGGGACCAACTACTCACGCTCGAGTCATTGATGCATCTGGAGGTTGACTACGAAGAGCTCCCAGTCAATTGGAGTGGTATTGGGTATAAGGGGCTGGGTAAGGATAGCACGGCGATGGACTCAGCGTCAATCCAATGTAAGTATTACCTCCCAGCTGCTTTACAATCAGAGTAACCTAGGTACGCGTTGGCAGTGACAGAAACCGTGGATCGTCGAAGTTACATCACAAAAGACCAATCTTCGCCCTCAAAAGACATATACCACTTTCTTATTTTTGACAGCGAAACAAATAGCTCTGAGGGGAACTGGGATGGAATCGCGAGAAGACTGACCTTCATGTAACTTTACATCACACTACGAAGTGACTAGTTGACGCTCCTAAGCACTCCTGAAGTCACGTGGGCATCAACAGATTTTTGGGACACCGAAACTTTGTGCTGAGACTTATATAAACCACTTACCATGCCCTCTGACGATCCGCCGAGAAAAGAGAGCCGAAGGGAACGTCGGCGTAGAGAAAGAGAAGAACATGAATCGGAAATGACTGCTGCAAATGACTTGGAAGATAGCCACAAGTCGTCACGTCCACGGTCTAAATCCACACCGATCACTACTAAGCGCAAACCACGCTCTCGGTCTGCATCCAAGAAGCCTCCCTCAAGGGTGTCTCAATCCAAACCTAACTCCCGACGTGCCTCTCCGCCTCTGTCACTAGCGAGTCACTTGGCCTTCGATCTACTGGAGTCCGAAGAGGGTGAAGTCCGAGAAGATATGGATGAACCAAAGGCAGGCCCCAGCAAACCCTCGCGCCTATCACCACCACGTACTTCTCCGCCCATATCAACATCGCTACCAATTGTTCCTCCGGTCCCACAACCCGGATTCGACGATGAAGCCGACTTCGTGGCGTTTGAAGAACCCCCCGGCAAACCGTCTGAATCCGGTCGGTCGAAAACCAAAAATTCTCGCTCAAATGACTCGGAAATTGACTCCGGGAAAGGCAAGGGCCGCCAGTCGCAACCGGCGAGGGAGTGGGACCGAGGGAAGCCATTGCCTGGCGATGACCACGACTCGGAGCAGGGACGGAGGAGAGGGGACAACCATAGAGGAACCAAACGAAATCATCACTCTGTCGGCGAGAATGACGACGTGACTCGCGATGAAACGAGGAGGAGTCGACATAGCGAAGCGCTCAGAGCACCATGGGTTGAGTGGATGTCTTGGGAGAATTGCCATAATGTTGCAGAGATGTGCGTGGCCGTTTACAATTCGCGCTGTTTATCACCCCCTTACGCTCTCGGTACCCAATCCCTAGGATGCATGATGAAATTGAAGCTTTTGTGAAGTGGGCTTCTCCTACGAAGGAGGAAGATGAGATGCGTGGTTTGGTCGTCAGGTTAATCCAACAAGCCGTGACGAAAGCATACCCCGACGCCCAAGTGCTACCTTTTGGAAGTTTTGCAACGAAATTGTATTTACCACTTGGGTGAGCCTGTCTCATAGCTTCATGACTCGCCGATAACGATCCTAATTCTCGATAGCGATATCGACTTGGTCATACTATCCGACAAACTGGAGAACGGTTACAAGGATTACGTCTTGCGAGACCTTGCGCACGTTGTCAAACGCGCTGGCATCACATCCAATGTTACGATCATCAGCAAAGCACGCGTGCCTATCATCAAATTTACCTCTACTCATGGTTCCTTCCACGTTGATATCAGCATAGGCCAAATTGGTGGCCTCAAATCCGTCGACGTGGTCAATAACTTCCTCAAGACAATGAGTCTCAACTCCACCGGCAATGCACTCCGTGCCTTGGTGCTGATTGCGAAGGCATTCCTGTCACAACGGTCGATGAATGAAGTCTACACCGGTGGTCTTGGAAGTTATAGCATCGTTTGCTTGGCGATTAGCTTTTTGCAGATGCACCCAAAGATTCGTAGAGGCGAAATTGATCCAGACAAGAACATGGGTGTTTTGGTTGTGGAATTTTTCGAGCTATATGGGTGTTACTTCAACTATGATGAAGTCGGCATTAGTGTAAGAGAAGGAGGGATGTATTTCAGAAAGAAGCAGCGGGGTTGGTTGGACTATTACAACCAAGGATTGTTGTCTATCGAAGACCCTGTCGATCCTAGTAAGTCATTTTTACCATCTTAGTATATCTAGCTGATGCACATACGTTACTAGCCAATGATATTTCCAAGGGTTCATTTGCTTTCCAAAAAGTGAAAACTACGATGGCTGGAGCCTTCGGAATTTTGAGCACCAAATTGTATCAAAGAGCTGCACTTCTGCGCAGTCGTCGCAGCGGAAGCGGACTGCGGCGCGATGATATCCCCCCAGAAGATGTGAGCATACTCTCCAGCGTGCTTCGTATTACTCAGGAAGTATGTATCATTATGTCACCCACCATTCCCTTTCGCGAGCTTACGCCTGTGTCGTGCGTTTCAGACCATCAACCATCGCCGGTTAGTAGAGGAACAATACCACAGTAGGACCCTCCAGAAGATACTTGGCACGAAGACGCCACTCAAAGAGCCGATCGACGTTGACGCCTACGAGGACAGAAAGCCGGTGGTTCCCAGCCAGAAGCGCGTGAAGGAAGTACAGAGCGTCGCATCAGCCTGGCAAGAGGCCGAAGGAGAGTTGTCGATAAAGGGTGCCAGCGCTCGTTTAGCTGCGGCCGAAGAGGCCCAACTAGTAGAAGACTCAGAATCGGATGGTGGCAGGTACAATATCGGGCGGCAACCTCCCCGTAAACGACAGAAAGTCGGGCGAAAATCAGATCAGCACACCGTCTTCGTGGTGGATGATGATGGTGATAGCTTGGCGGAGGAGGAGGAGCACTATGCGAGCGACGATGTCTCCGACGCCGACTCTGACATAGAAGAAATCAAGAAGCCTACTTCGCGCGGGGAGAAGGATAGGAACAGGTCGTTCTGGCTCTCCAAAGCCATCAACTCGGGGCATGAATCCACTTAGGTCAATGGTTGGACAATGATCAATTTCTTTGCTGTTCGATGACGTCAGTGAGTAAGTGCATCTAAATGGGGATGTCTCAGAGGGTGAGGTCACTGTGACTTTTGAGAAGCACCATACAAAACACGCTGGGACCCATGCTTCGGCTGCCCACCTTCTCTTTGCTTCTCCAACCATGTCGGTCGTCCCAGGGGGCGCACGCAGCGATTCTTCTCAAACGTTCTTGACCGCCCTCGTCACAAACGTCGCCTTACTTTCCATCGAAGTCGGTGCATTCGTTGTTCTGAAGCAGAAACTTGGAAGGATATACCAGCCGCGGACGTATCTACCACCAAAAGAGTAGGTTTCTCCAAAATCGCTCCAGTTTTCATTTAGGCGGCTGGGTTTATGGAGATATGAACAGCAAACGCTCGGAACGCCTGCCTGGCGGCCCATGGAAATGGGTTCCTGCACTCTTACGATCTCCTCTCGAAGACGTTGTAAGCCGAGCTACTCTCGCTGTTATGCTGTCTCTAATTCATCTATGATATCAGATTCACAAGAATGGCCTCGATGCGTATGTTCGAAGACACATTCATTTACTCGATAATAACCTTCTTCATAGCTACATGTTCCTTCGCTATCTCAAGTTACTCATAGTGCTATTTCTCTTGTTCACTATAATTACATTTCCTATCCTCCTTCCAATCGACGCTGTCGGTATAGACACTGGGCGGGTCGGACTGGATCGCATAACTTGGTCCAAGTAGGTTCTTGCCTACACGATGCACCCTGGTACTGACTCAGAATACCGCAGCTTAGCCGACTCTAATGAACAATTGCGTTTCATTGCACATATCATCCTTGCATATATCCTCACTGGTAACGAACCTTCGTACGAGTCTTAACCGCGCTGACATTGCTTCAGGGACTGTGATCTTCATGATTCGACGGGAAATGATACACTTTGTCCACATGCGACATCAATTCCTTCTCAGCAGATCTCATTCAAAGCTTCCGCAAGCTCGTACCGTCCTCGTCACGGCGGTTCCCCAGGAGCTTGGAAACGAGCATGATCTGCGAACATTTGCAAGCTTCACACCCGGAGGTGTCGATCGTGTGTGGCTGTATCGCGATACAAAGGTACTCTGATAAGGTTTTCTCTAGTCCCTCATAATGCTTACGCCTGCTACTAGGATCTGAACGAACTATTCGAACAGCGGCAAAAAGCTTGCTCCAAACTTGAGGCCGCTGTCTCCAAAGTCCTTCGACAAGCTTCTCGCGCATGGATTCTAAAAGAGAAGTTACACAAGAAAAACATCAAGGCATTGAGGAAGATCTCGAAACATCTGCCGGATCCCGAGAAACCGGATGCTTTGGCCACTCGTTCCGAAAGACTTGACCTTCCAGATGCCTCACTTGACTTGCTCGACGAACTTGTGCCACGCAAACACCGGCCGACCCGCCGAGTCGGAACTCTTGGGATTGTTGGTGAGAAAGTCGATACCATCGATTGGTGCAAGGTTTACCCGATACTACTTCATTGTTATCGAGGAATGTTCAATGTTTCTGTAGGGCGAAATTTCTAGACTTAATCGCTCCATTACCGAGGCTCGAGGGGGTCTCGTCAAAGGCAAATTCCTCGGAAGTGCCTTCATACGGTGTCACCTACAAATGGGTGCGCATGTTTTGGCTCAATGCGTAAGCTATCATGAAGTACGTTGTTATTATTTACCCGCCCAGATAAGCTCACAAACCACACACACGTAGCCGAATGCGATGTATGGAAAGTGGATGGAAGGTATATCGGCCAGCCTGTCACTCCTCTACATCTGACTTCATTACGGCGTCAGCGCATCCAAAGGATATTGTCTGGGATAACCTTGATGATGGAGCTCTCGAAATGCGATCTCGCTATGCTGTGTCATGGCTAGTCACCTTTGGGTTGTGTGTTGCTTGGGCGTTCCCAGTGGCCTTCGTCGGTACGCTGAGTAACGTTGATAATTTGTGCAGTCGGTTTAGGTGAGAACTTCCTCATCACCATGGACCCCTCTAATGTGGCTACCTCAGTTGGTTGTCTTGGATTTGTCGAGGTCTGCTCTAGGTTTCAAGTCTTCATGACTGGTTGATTATTCACACAATCTTTCTAGCGCCGTCTCCCCTGCCTGGTCTGATTCAAGGCGTACTTCCTCCGATTCTGCTGGCCATCTTGTTTGCGATTCTTCCACTCATTCTTCAAGGTATCATATGTGTAACCTCTCGCAGCGATTCTTCAATTTATTCAGCTTTTGATCAGGTCTAGCTTGGTACGAATGTATCCCGCGTTACTCTCTCATCAGCGTGAGCGTGTATAAGAGATTCTTCGTTTTTCTCGTAATGTAAGCATTATCCTTTCCGATTTAGAAGTAGAACGCTCATAGCTTCTTTTCAGACATGGTTTTCTGATTGTAACTGTGACCTCTGGTATCACAAATGGTACTTCCCCTCCTTCTGTTCAATCATGTCTTATCGCTCAGATATTGTGATTCAGCCATCGAGGATGTTAGTGCTCACCTGCTACCGGTACATCGTATGTTGTACTAATCATGGTATAGATATTGGAGCAGCCCACACAAACGGTGTCAAAGCTCGCACAAGAGTTGCCTGGTGCCTCTATCTTCTTCCTGTCGTACATGGGTAACCTCTTTTACCAAATTCTTGGGAACATGGGTTACTGAAAACCCTGCCAGTGACACAAGGCTTCTCTGGAGCTGGCACGGCGTTGCTTCAACTGGTGCCTTTGATTATCCACTACGTCCGAAAGTGGTTCCTGGGGCGCACCCCGAGACAAGCATACGAAGTCACCTTCTTGATGCCTGTGGTAAACTCGTTTGGGTGTCAAACTGTCCGCCGTTCTCACCTTCGTGTAGGCTGATTTCGGGACAATCCTTCCTCGGATGTCGTTGCTCGCAACAATTGGATTCGCCTATAGTATCCTCACACCGCTTATTAGCCTACTTGGTCTGCTTGGTAAGAGATGCACCATTGTTCTACGGCTTGTGGTTGTCATTGAGACTTTTAGCTTTCACTATGTTCTACATCGTTTGGAAGTTCCGTACGTGCTCTTGCCTATGCGATGATCAATCTCTTTAACTCGAGTCTAGTGTTCACACAAGTATTTGATCAACCTGACGAATGCGAGACCGGTGGGATGTACTTCCCGATGGCCATGTCGAATTTGTGTTCGTCCTTTCTTAATCTGGAGTGGATATCTTTCCTGACTCCTGATGGAAGTTGTTGGCCTATACATCAAGCAGATATGCTTGGCCTGTCTATTCTTCCTGAAAACATCAGTCTCCAGAGCGTCGTCGCTAGCTGGTGGTATCCTAATGATTATCCTCATTGCTATTACTTTCACCTCGCAGATGTTCATCAAGAGCAGCTTTGATCGTGCGTTCTTGCTCCAACCTTCACCTTAATTCTGTCGCTCGCCTGACAACTGACTGGTAGCGATCTCACTTTACCTGCCTATGTCCTTGGCAACAAAGAAGATGGAAATACGGTACGAGAAGCTAAGGACGGAGAGATTAGGACACGCAGACACACAAGCAGACGAAACTGATTTATTCAGTCGTAACCGTGTGTTTCAATGGTTGTCATTCGCTTTCTCCTCGCCCTTACTCAGTGTGTATTCAGGCATCCGAAGCGTCAAGAAACGGGTCCAGATGATTCCGAAGAAGATCGACCTAACATTGGACCATTTCAAAGGCAGAATGCAGTACGCAGATGACTCGGCTTATAAGAGCGACGATACAGAAAAGAAGATAGTAGAAGTCGACGTGACAGACGTACCGGGGAGGCCATCAGATGCTACCGCTGTCCAGTGTATACAGGCTAGCGGAACCGCATCGCACATTGGAGATGACCCAGAGTTGGAAAGACAGATTTCGACATCAAACCCGACAAACGAAACGCAAACGTCAAGACCGAGCTCACTAAGGTCCTTGAGGTCCAGGCATAGTGCTTTGAATGCCCTCCAATCGCCTATAGTGTCCGAATTGAGGGATGAAGATGACGAGGGTGGCGATGATGTCCAATACGACGAGCACGCGTTTGATCATCCGTCTACATACGTTGAGCAACCATGGATCTGGATACCTAAGGATAGGCTTGGGCTTAGTAAGGTCCTTGTTGACGACCTCAATGAGGCTGGTGTCCTCGCCAGCGATCAAGGATCTAATATGGACAAGAGAGGCGTAGTTGAGGTGACTCGGAATCCTCCTGACGAAATTTGGGAAGATGGGCATGACTTGTGATCGATTATTCTTCGTTCCACGGGATAACTATTGGTTCGTGCGTACTTAGATATCTTTGTAGCTGCTTATAATCTTTCATACACGAAACAAAGAACTATTCATGTCTAAATTGCATTCGAGGCACAGCTAAAAGGAGACCCAACAGCCGCGGCGGCGTAACTGTCTATGATCGACTGGATCGAGACCTAGAAAACCGATTTTCGATGACATGACTAGATGTTAAGTGGGGAGATGCATACATATGTTCCAGCAACCAAGATATATAGCCCAAGGACGATGAAAAAGTAGTTGACTGATGTCTCGAACGATCTGAGAAGTCCACTCCAACGGACTTTGGGAGGATGCAGCGACAAGTAGGCCATGCCCCAAAAGATGAATCTAGAAAATTCGAATCAAGCCAAGAATTGGGCGAGGGTGAGAAGTGCCTACCCAAACCAACCGTCTTCAGAGTATGATGATAAGTCAATATTCCAAGGAATACGAGGTCCACTTACCAAAGAGGGAGCTCATGAGACTCAGCATGTCAGAGAAGAAGGGGATGATCTCTGCGATTAAAAAGGCGAAGCACCAGGTGATGGCGAGTATCCCAATCCATGTTGACCAACCGAGCACGGTGTGCGAGTGCTTGTGGTGAGAATTGGCATGGATCCTGAAGAAGATAAAGCGAGCAGTGACCGACTGGACCGACGGCTATTGAGTAAGTGGACCGACGAGGCATGGAAAGAGGAGTTCGAACCGAATACAGAGAGCCAAGGTACACAATCGTCGGGATAGCAAACGAGAATGCTATCTTCTTAAACGTAGGTTGGAGAGAGCCAAAGGCTGGTGCAGTCATGTACTGGTTACCAACATAATGGTACATGAGGGCGCCACAGAGCGTGAACACCACAATCTCGCATAGAGTAACAGCCCAGAGCGCTTTGATCAGATGTAAATAGTTGATTCATTCGTCGTGGTCAATTATGAGCGAACCTTTGGGGAAGTCCTTGGGGTTTTTCATTTCGGCTATGAACTGGAGAAGAGTTCGATGACATCTTAAGATGAAAGGAAAATGACGCACTGAGGGCAGTGTTATTTGCCCAATCAACGTGTAGCTAATATTTAGGAACGCAGACATTCCTGTGAGAAGTCAATGTACTGTACATCCAGGGAAAGGTGGTACCGCACCTGCAACGTATGACGTTCCCTTCGGGGCGACCACATGAATGACGGGTGCTTCCCCTGTAAAGCCGAAAGGATGGGACTGAACGCCTGAAAAGATGATAGCCAGCAGGACGGCTATGCCCATGGTGATTGCACTGAAAGCACCCAACGCGCTGAGCTGGCTCAACGTGCGAGGAAGAGAGAACACGAAGCACACGATAGCCGAGACGGCGCTGAAGACTATTGTGCATCTTGACGAGCCTGAAAGGGTGTTCAAGAGCTCAGCGCCAACCAGGCAATGGAGTGCTGGGAGAATACTGTGAGTGAGGCTGTCATCTCGCGCTTGACTAGTCATTCACCTTGGATAAAAGTGTTGTTGAGCAGGAACATAACCGCGGTCGCGTTATAGGCCGCCTTGGAGCCGCCAAATAGGATACGGCCTATGTCACAGACGTCCCGAACCTCGGGATGCTTCAAGCAAAAGCGCCATAGAACCAATGAGGTGTACTGGACGGTTGCAGCTACTGCTACCGTTACAATAACACCAGGAACAAGGCCAAGCACGGAAAAGGACCTGATACAGCGGCCTCAGTATAGGATGTTATTGGGACGTCGGTAGCTATCTACCATGGGAATGAGAGTATGGCGAGGCATATGTACTCTGAGAAGAGAAGAGCAGCTGTCTTGATTTATGCGCAAATTAGACAATATCAAGCCATAGAGTGATGGGAAAAGGAACCTTCTGCCATGAACAAGTCCTGTAATGAATATCGTGACTAGACTCCGAGTCGAATTTTGACGCTTCAACGTCATTCGGGTCGACGAAGGAGGTTTCCTTGGATGGAGGACTTTCTTCCCACTTTGCTGCCATTGAATACAGGTGAGAAAGAGAGGTGTATTGAGGTCATTCGTAGCATATTTTATCCACACAAGACTGATGAGGTGGGGTTGCGTATATGATGGCCTCCACATGACAAGTCCTCGGTTAGATATGCAACCAGAGCGTCGCCATTTCCGTGGGATATGATGTGATGCGCCGAGCGTATGAGAAGCTGTCTCTGTCTTTTTTGAAGATTCAATATCAATGTTCATGCATCATGCTTCAGCAGTCTTACCTGGTCGAGCGAGCAGTAATTCATTAGCTTTTGAAGTCGCGCGACACTGCATGCCAATTTGGCACGAACGGTCTAGGCCAACAAATGAGGTCAGGGCATCCCTTAAACGATCACCGTCATACCTCCGAGGCTCCGATATCGTCTCTTGATCCAATCCATCCTCGTCCTCAAACACGATGCCTGAGCCAGTCAAGAACAAAGTCTGCTTAATGTGCGCGTAAAACACGTCCGAACCCCATTCGATCACTCACAACTTTCCTCAGCGTTCACGATGGCTGGGGTATCGCAACGGAGCCAGGCCTCAAGGGTAACGCCATCGAGGCTGGGACCACTACTAACATGGACACCATTGGAAAAGAACACAGTCAGCGAAAGCTGGCTGCCCATGGAACCGCTGTTGGCCTCAGCGATGGCTTAATGGGCAACTCGGAAGTCGGGTCAGCCTCACCAAGTCTAACCATCTTCCAAGCTTAATATACTAACATGTTCTTAGTCATTTGAACATTGGTGCTGGTCGAATCGTGTGGCAAGACATCGTCCGCATTGATGTCGCAATCAAGAAGCGTCAATTCCACAAGAACGAGAAGATCATCGAAAGCTTTACTCGGGCCAAGGAAGGAAACGGCCGCCTCCATCTGGCTGGCTTGGTATGAATCCGATCTACGTCCCAGTACCACTCTCTAACGGTGTTTCAAGGTTTCAGACGGTGGTGTTCACTCTCACATCAACCATCTCTTCGCTCTGCTAGAGACTGCCAAGGAAGTCGGCGTTCCGCACACTTATGTCCACTTCTTCGGAGATGGTCGCGATACCGCACCCCGCTCTGCTGCCGGATATGCCAAGCAATTACTCGACTTCATGAAGAAGGAAGAGTATGGTGAACTCGCTACTATCGTCGGTCGCTATTATGCCATGGATCGTGATAAACGATGGGAGCGCGTTAAGGTCGCCATCGACGGTCTTGTCAAAGGTGAGGGAGAAGAGGGGGAAGACGCGGTCAAGGCTATCGAAAGCAACTACGAAAAGGACATCACAGACGAATTCTTGAAGCCGATCATCGTGAACGGTGACGCTGGCCGTATCAAAGGCAAGAAAGATATCCTGCCTGAAGACGTACCTCTCAACTTGTTTTATAGACGAAGATACCATCTTTTTCTTCAATTATAGGTCCGATCGCATGCGCGAAATTTCTTCTGTGTTCGGACTGCCTGATAAACCAATGGAAGTGGATATTCCAAAAGACTTGGTAATTCGTTTGAACCTGAACCTGAACCTGAACAACAGTTTTGCTGAACGATAGGCAGCACATCACCACCATGTCTCGGTACAACGCAGAATTCCCCTTCCCCGTTGCTTTCCCTCCTCAGGCTATGGACAATGTTCTGGCTGAGTGGCTCGGTAAACACGGCATCAAGCAGGCTCACATTGCAGGTAAGTGGCGAATGACTTTGTCCCGATTTGTAAATGCTTAACCTCCTTTAGAAACGGAGAAGTACGCTCATGTTACATTCTTCTTCAACGGTGGCGTCGAGAAGCAATTTGAACAAGAAGAGAGGCATATGATTGCCTCCCCCAAAGTTGCCACATACGACAAGTTGCCCAAAATGAGCGTCCAAGCTGTCGCAGACAAGGTAGCGGAAGTAGTCCTAAAGGGTGAACACGAATTTGTTATGTGCAACTTTGCACCGCCGGACATGGTTGGTCTTGTTTTCTCGATTTACTATTTGACCAACATCCACGTCGTAGGTCGGACATACTGGTGTCTACGACGCCGCTGTGGAAGCCATCACACACACCGATGCTGCGGTCGGCACTGTGTATAAAGCGTGCCAGGAAGCTGACTATATCCTGCTTATCACTGCGGACCACGGCAACGCAGAACAAATGATCAACCCGGAAACGGGCGCCCCTCATACAGCACATACCACCAATCCGGTACCTTTCATCATGACAGGAGACCCAAAGAAGTATAGCTTCGTTCAAGATGACGACGAAGTGAAGGAAGGCGAGGATGAAAAGGAGCCAGGTGCTCTTTGTGATGTCGCGCCGACTATCTTAGACCTTATCGTAAGTTCTCGGCACAATCGAACCTCCTCTCGAGCTAACTTTCCCATATTTAGGGTCTACCCAAGCCCGAAGGTGTGTATTATCCTCGTTGCGATGTTGGCCGAGGTTCCTAACTTCCCTTTAAGAAATGACCGGTCGCTCTCTATTGGCAAAGGCATGATATCCTTGCTTACCGGACCAGATGAAACAACAATACCAATGCTACATTTAGCGATAACGTAGAGTGTACTACAACAACAAGAATAGACATTGCAATTCATGGATCGGGGTAACTCTGCCGCGGATCGTGCGTATGGGTGTCTCGATGATTGTTCCTCAAGCAGATGCTGTAATTCGCCGGACGCAGCTACTACGCGTGCTCCTATAAACTGACAGGCAAGGTCATCGCCCATCCATTCTGATTACTTCCATCCCTCCATGACTGCATCCAACGTTCTCGTTCTCGGCGGTTCTAAAAACGTCGGTTACTTCGCCTCTCTTCGCTTCCTCGGTAAGGTCCTTCATATGTCCTTCATACAAAACTCTGCAGTCTCACATGTACATGGACGTGCTGTGGTGCACAGCTGGAGGCTCCTACGTAACATTTCTCCTACGCTCGAAGTCTGCCTTCGATAGAGACGAGACGATACAGACCTTTGTCAAAAATAACAAGGCCCACATCGTTGAAGGGAACGCTTTGGTTCAAGGAGATGTCAAGCGTTCATGGGCAGAGGCTCTTGCTCATGGTCCCGTTGACCTAGTTATCTTCACAGTTGGTAAGCGACTGTATCGGAGACATGGCGGGCCCGGTCACTGACTGACATCTGACAAGGTGGAATACCGAAGTTTCACCCCCTAAGGGGTTTCGTACTCACACCGCCGAACTTGGTAACACAATGCTTCGCGAACCTACTCTGCACGATACCCGAACAAGAGCCACAGCCCAGAATAATCGCGATTACATCTCTTGGGATGAATCGTCCCTCACATGCCTCACTCCCACTTGCGCTCAAGCCATTGTATTCCACGGTACTCTCATCGGCACATAAAGATAAACTCGGGGTTGAAAAGTTGGCGGCACATGTGGCAGGGTGGGGTTGGGATGCCAAAAAAGATGGTGACGTGAAGGAGGAGATACTTGGTGGATCTGGTTGGGCAAAACAAGAGGGCCTCCCCGCGCCTGGTACATTCAAACGACTTCTTATCCTTCGACCGGCACTATTTACGGATGGTGATTGCGAAGCTGATAAGCCGGGCGGCAAGATGTACCGAGCTTCTGAAAGTGAACTTGGTGGCTGGACGATCTCAAGAAAAGATGTGGCCCACTTTATTCATGCAGCTGCAGATGAGAAATGGGAACAATATGAGAACAAGAAGATCAATATAAGTTATTAGGACCTACCTAGAGACACATTTGGTATATACCTTAACATGTTTTTATGTAATAAACTTTGAACCTAGGTAGTATGCGCCCTTGTGACTATTAAATCCTACAGAGGCGGTATAATCAGTGCGTTTCTCGCCTTCAGTAGCAGATCAAGATGCGTTAATGCCGATTGATGTTTCCTCAATCGACGTTGACGTTGTGATTGTCAAAAATAGGTCATTGGAAGATACTGAGTGTCGAGATGACATCGGAGGTGACAACAGCATTGTCCGAACTGTTCAGACGACGTGGAGTCTTCGGGCCATTTAAGCAAGTTTAACCGATGCGATGCAAAAGAAGAGTGGTTAATCAAGCGAAGCCCGAGGGGCTGACCGAAGTATAAGAACGAAGGCATCTTCAAGCAGAGGAAAGTCACCAACTTAATACCAACCAAACCAATATGCAGGCCCACGTACGTCTATTGCCCCAAGCTGAGAGGTGGACTATTACCCACTGACACATCCCATTTCCAGACCATCCCTGAAAAGTCATTGAACGAAATTCGCCAATCCGTTGGCCAAATGCTGACCGAGTGCAAGATTGACTACATCGTGAAGCCATTCGATGATACGTTCTACGAGGAATGTTGGCGAGAGGCAGCCAGCAGAGGTTGTCCGATGGAAGACTCACTAAGCATGCGATCCATACGCCCTAAGCTTGTCAGCGGCGTCGGCATGGCCATCTATACTTTCGGGCATCTCAAGGATAGGTCCATCCAGGTGTACATCGCCATGTACACAAGCCTTCTCATGTACGTTGAGGACTACCTTCAACACGAAGTTGAGCTCGTCAGCTCCTTCCAATTGAAATTCATCGCGAGGGAGGATCAAGGACATCCAGTCTTGAACGCGCTGGCCACCCTGCTCTTAGAGCTACCCGAAAAATTCGAGAAGGTGGTTTCGAACATCATACTGACGTCCGCCCTCAATTACATCACAGGCGTCTGGCTAGAACACCAAACGGAGTCACTGGAAGTAAGTTACCTGCCAGATGCATAGATGTCTGATAGACTCAAGGTATACCTAACTTACTTATGTAGCTCTCTCCCCACGCCACGTCGTTCGCAGGCTTTTCACGGTGGATATCAGGTTCCTCGGAAGCATACGCCTTGTATGTTTTCGCGTCCGAACTTCCAGTCAAAGCATACCTTCAAGCGATTCCCGATATGATGACTTTCCTGAACTATAGCAAGTAAGTTGTGTTAGTATTCTTTCCCAAAGAGACACGAGCTTACTTGGGGGACGTACAGTGATGTGCTATCGTTCTACAAAGAAGAGCTCGCCGGTGAAACAGCGAATCATGTCTCTATTCTGGCGAAGTGCCAGGACAAGAGCAAAACAGAGGTGCTTGAGGGCATTGTGAAGGAAACGATCGCGTGTCACCGCAGACTTCGGCACATTCTGGCCGACCATGAGGAAGGCAGAGAAATCCTTGAAAAATTATCAGAGGGTTATGTTAGCTTCCACGCATCGTTGGGGCGTTACCGCCTAGACGAGATACTGCAAGCGACAGTAACAGAGTAGTAGAAAGTTGAGACGGGGAGAGAACAATGTAACTGGCTTCATTGCATACAACCGCACGGTATTGGAGCCTTGTTGAATAGGCCGCTAGAACGCGGAGTGAGAGATTGGTATGCGTGATGGTACATATGTGACTACAGAAATGGAATAAACTAGATGGAGGTGGAACAGGAAACAGATGTGAGCGGTGGGACACGTTTAAGATATAGCACATACAAGGGGGGGAATGCGGCAGCCAGATGTGTCATGTCGTGAGGCTCTCTAACCTTACAGCAACTCCTTCAGCTTCCTCCCTCGCCTGGCGAAAATCAGGATCTATGATGGAAAATCCAGGCTGACTTCCTGACTCACTCGATGTGACCGACACATTCTGAGTTGACGTGCTTAGATGTGGATCGACGGTGCTGTCAGGAGTGGCCTGAACTGAGCCAGCCGCGCTCCCAGGCTTTGAGGAAGCTGTCGTCTGTGCTTCTGTGAATGTACGGAAAGGTGTGGGAGCTACAAGCGGGCGATGAAACCGAGCCCGGAATTCGTTTGAGGGATGTGATGGGTCTGCGCTGGCAGTGATTGGGGCGGGGTATGGGGGGTCTGGTGGAATGGCGTGTTGGTCGGGATTGGTTGCCACTGAGAATGCAAGCGACCCCGGGTGGCCATGTAAGCGACGCTGCGGTGTCTGGTTAGCTCAGCATCAACGCAAGAAAAAATCACGCCTACCTGATGGTCCCAATGATCCCATGCTTCAGCGATTATTGGTTCAAGGGAAGCCAGCTCGTCGTTTGTCATATTGAGGGTTCGTAAAAGGTGTTGTTTGAGGAGTGGCGTGCACGAGAATGAAAGAAGAAGAGTTGAAGCGAAGGTCTGACCACCGACTGGGGGCCCTTGGGGAAAAGGTGGTTCTATCTGCTGTGGCTGGAGTTCGTGTTGTAGAACTTGGTGGTATTGCGCGGGTTCGGCGTCAACCCTGAAATGGACGTCTTCCATGCCCTGGATCATTTCTGGGGCCATGTCGAGGCCGAGTTCCCTCATCTTGCGCTGCTTCACGAGCAAACGGTGTTTCCGCTGTCGCTCCCTGGCAGCTGCGCGCACTCGCTCCCTACGCGTCGCCTCCTCCGGGGTCAGGTCATTTTGTCCCTCCTCCTCGGGTGGCGGTGGCGACGCGGACTGGACTACCTGCTGGATCGTCTGTTGTATCGTCTGAGGCTGCGGTTGCTGCATCTGTGGTTCTGCTCCAGCCTGGTAGGAGATGAGGCCCAGTCCCGCTGCGTTGCGGTCACGCTCGCGCTTCCTACGCTGCCTTTCAGCGGCTTTCTCGCGTTTAATTCTTTGTTGTGGGGTCTCGTTCTCCCTGTTTCCGCGTTTGCGCGAAGGAGAAGAGGCAAGTATTTGCTGTGAGTCTGGAAGAGAGTTTGGGTCCATTCCGAATTTCAAAAGTTGTATATTTGTCGCGTCGTGATATGCGGCGTCCAGTGTGACCGAGTCGGACGCTTCTGGTGATTTAGGGTGACAGTGTCGTGACGAAGAGTAACGACCTCCTGCAAATCAAGAACCGACGCCTACCCCAAGGTGGCGTGGGAGTTTTCTGAAACATCCCTTAGGGGCCACGAGGTTTAAACTTGCGCGTCGCTTCACTCTCCTTACGTTTTCTCCAGCGTAGTAGATCTGGAAAATATAGAAGCGACGCGAGGCAAGATGAGAATTCAATTCCTTACACGTTGTACTTGGATTCTCATCGCAAATTGTCCCTTGCAGCCACTCGATCTCGGAATGACTCCGATCTGGTGAAGTCGCCGTCTCCAGAGAATGCCTTGCAGCTTTTCTGGTCAGCGTGAGTCAGATTAGAAGGCTTGTTAGGGTTGATATATTTCCTGTTGCACCCCGATCGTCCTGCCTGCGTGTAGCCTCATGGATCATGGACGTTGTTGTTCGGACTCACCCAGTCTCATGTCAGGGTCGAGGCCGTGACTGGGACCGTGGGCGTTCATTAGGTCAGCATGCACTACGCATTTTTCAGAGTTTTTTGAGCGTCTCCCCATTATCCTGGGGCGATATATAAACCTGCGTTTGTAGTGCGTATACCTCCCAACAGTCTCCTTCGCCCTCAAGCATTGGGCTGTCCGAGCCGTCTCACTTCGTCTTTTCCTTCAGAATCTCCCTTTCGACCGTTGTTTCACACAAAAACCCCTAAATCAACTTTACAAAAGTTATGGCAGGACGAGGATGCTTTAACTGTGGCGGTCGTGCGTTGTTTTCGTCATTTTCCTCCCATATACGCCATATTTCAGCCTATATTATCCATTTTGCCGTCTCGCGGAGTGCTAATTCATCATCTGCGCCATATCTTTACTTCCCAACTTGAACCCGCTCGGTCGTTTGTGTACCTCTCCGGTCGACCATATCAGACGGCCATCAAGCTGCAAACTGCCCCAAAGCAGGGACACCGACCTGGTAAATAGTCTTTGCTCCCAATCTCACTCAACATCCGTCTGATCTACTCCCATTAGCTACAATTGTACACCAATCTCTTCTTCCCCCTTTTCTCCATAAGCTCACCAAATCCAACAGGCGGAGGTGAAGGCCATGTTTCCCGCGATTGCTCGAGTGATCCGAAGCCCAAGACCTGCTACAAGTGTGGCTCCGAGGGTCACCTTGTATGTTTATTTGCCTCATCGATCACGCACTGTGTTTGACATTTCATCTAGTCGCGTGAATGTCCTGAGGCTGCCGCAGGCGGCAATTCCAGCTATGGATCTAGTTCTGAGTGCTACCGATGTGGCAAAACTGGACATATCGCTCGTCAATGTCCCGAGAGTGGAGGAGGCGGCGGAGGCGGCTTCTACGGCGGCAACAACCATGGTAGCTACGGTGGCGGAGGCTCGAAAACTTGGTGTGTACCCTATATCCCTCGGCCGACTTTGACTAACATAACTTTCGCAGTTACACTTGCGGCGGCGTAGGCCATCTCTCAAGGGACTGCGTCCAGGGTAGCAAGTGCTACAACTGCAACCAAACGGTATGTCTTCATTTCGATCCTACTTCTAATCTCCTCTGATAAGCGCTGCTAGGGCCATATCAGTCGCGACTGTTCCCAGCCCCAGAAGCGCGCCTGCTACACATGCGGTTCAGAAGGGTGTGTACAATTGTCCAGCTTGCCATGCCTCCGTCACCCTGACCAATGCCCAATTAGCCACATCTCGCGCGATTGCCCTGGTGCTGGCGCAGACACTGCCTAGTAGTTTGTTCGCCTGAAGTGCAGCCTTTGTCGATATACATGCCTGCTTGTACTTTGTACTGTTCGATCTTTGTTTCCAGCATTACCGTGCAATCAATCACACTGCTCCCTTCCGCATAATCCCTGTCGGGCGCTGGGTCTGATGATGTCTGCCGTTAGTTCGTTCGTCTAGAGTGGTCTCGAGTGTGCGTAAATCGCTCATTCTGATAGGGCTAGATTATCCGTGGGAATTCTCGGAAGAAACCGAATTCCGTTGAGGTTGAGCACTTTTCGCATTTACCCGTTAAATCCCTCAAACGACCTTTAGATTTGCTTTTCTCTTCCTCTCTTTCATCATCTCCGTCGTCATGCAGGCCGCAGCTCGCCTCGTCAGGTCTCAACGCTTCGCCGTCAACAGACTCGCTGTGCGCTCCTTGTCCGCCACCGCGTCGCCCACCGCCAGCACGGCCGCACCTGCCTCCACCCCCAGACACTCGGTCATTCCATTGGGCAATGTCGAGGCTCAGTGGGCGAACATGAACCAGGAGGACAAATCCCTCGTCATTGAACAGCTGGAGCAGATCCAGAAGAAGGACTGGAAGGAGTTGTCCATTGACGAGAAGAAGGCGGGTGGGTAGAGTCGTCCTCCGCCCCGCCGGTTTCGGTATCCTAATGGCTTCTTCATTTACGCAGCTTACTACGTTGCTTTTGGCCCTCATGGACCTCGTGCTCCTATAAATCCTCCTGGTACCCTGCTTAAGGTCTTCCTTGCGACCATGGGCTTGGTTGGCGCGGCTGGTGTCCTCACCTTGACCCTCCGACAATTTGGTCAGTAATACTGAAATCCACTAACTTAGACGTGCTAACATGCGTGATATATGTAGCTTCGCCTCCCCCTAAGACCATCTCGAAGGAGTGGGAGGAGGCTTCCAACGAGCGCGCTATTGAACAGAAAATGAACCCTATCACCGGTCCGTGCCTGGACTCTCCCTGTCTCCCCCTTGTAGTTGACTTACTCTCCCGTTTGCAGGTATAACATCGGAGGGATACTCTGGAAAGGGTTTCGTAACGCACAAATAGATATCAGACAATCAAGCTGGCTTTCTCCTTTTCTTGACCTTTTGATCATGCAAGCACTTGGTGCGAGACTACTCTACAGTATGATACGCGTCGTTGCCGCGAGTCGCGTTCCCATTCCTGTATGTATCTCATCCCCGCACATTCCCAATGTAATGCACTGTGTGGTTCAGATGGCCCGGCCAGAGGCGACCGTCCATTGCGTGAAGATGATGTTTGGCCCGCATAATTATGGCATTTCTAGGGCGCTCGAGCGTATTGTCGCTACGCATTCTCCCGATGTTCCTTCGAATGCTTCTGTGTTTGTTCCCCGGTCATCTTGACATCCTTCCTCCGGACCATTCGGCCTGAAGTGATGTTGGTCTTCGCTTGGTCTTCCTTTGCCATATGCTCCAGAGAATGAGCGGGGTATGTCAGCCGACTTCCTCTGTGTCTCCAAAGAGCTGGAGACTGGATGATTAACATTTCTCACAGGTTTAAAATAGAGCAGAGGTGGTATATATCAAGGAGGTTTACCCCACACTCCATTCGCCCTGTTGACAGATGCCCGTGCCTACGAATACCAACATCAAAGTCGAGCCTCCTCCATTCCCCGCCGATGTCATCACCCATCCCCTCCTTGTGATCAATTATGCTTTGATCAAAGCTGGGGATGAGGCCGAGTTGAACCGCCTTTGGGAGGCTGGCACGTCGCTAGGGTTCTGGTAGTGAGTAACCTTGTTCAACCAGCGGACGCCCCGTTTACTTCGAACTTTCGTAGTCTCAGTAATCATGGCACCGACGAAGAAGTCGAGGGCATGTTTGAAATGGGACGGAAGACTATGGACCTTCCGCTCGACGAAAAACTCGAGTTCGAACAAGGCGATTCTGGTCGCTCGTTTGGGTATGTGCATGCGTCCATCATAAGTCCTCTACAGACGTCACTAGGAAAACAGATACAAAGCGCTCGGTGCCAACGCAGTAGACGAATCCGGCATCAAAGATAACGTCGAATTCATCAACGTCGCCCAGGACGATGCCCTCGCCTGGCCCTCTTCAGCGAGGCGAACGTACCCTCGGACAGTCAACGAAGCCATGGATGCAGTCGTCCAACCCTTCGTGAAGAAGTCTGTGGAAATCAACCTGACGATTATGGATGTATTCAACGATAAACTGAATCTCCCCAAGGGAACACTGCGTAAGCTACATGTGGGGGAGTTTAGTGGGAGTGAAGCGAGGTGCATCAAGAGTCCGCCTAAACCTGGAGGGTGGGATGAGAAAACTGCTTCGCTTGGGGCTCATACTGATTTTGGGTCATTGGTAAGCTTTGTTGTTTTATTTTGGGAGAACTGATGTTTTGTAGCTGATTCAGTACGGCCTCTGTTAGTCGTTCTTGCATAACCGCCTTGGAGGGCTACAGGTGTTCGTCAAAGGAACGGATAGATGGCAGTACATCAAGGTCTGTACTTTTGGCTGCGCTCCTCAGTATAAGTTCGTTGTTGATCTCGTTGTTGGTATAGCCCATTCCTGGACACGCAGTTTGCAATCTTGGCGATGCTATGGCAATATTCAGCGGTGGGATTCTGCGATCCAACATGCACCGCGTCGTGTAAGTCACCCTCGTTGGCTCAGCCGCCATCTAGCTCCCCACTCAAGAATATCAGTCCGCCTCCAGGTGCTCAAGCGGCGTTTGACCGTTGGTCATTGGTGTTCTTCAGCCGCCCCAATAACTCTGTGGTCCTGCGAGCATTGATTGAAGACAGCCAAGTCATCGCTGATGCTGCGGTGAAAAATCATAAAGAGAACGGGACAGTCTTTGAGACCCGCGAGACGTCAGCTGAGTGGTTCGCCAGACGAATCAAGTATCAAAGAATGAATAACCGCACGGTGCGTGTTTTCAGTATTGGACTGACCGAATTCTCCGTTTACTTGGTGATTTTAGGGTCCCGAAAGCTGGCGAGCTAGCCGTGGTACGGAGCACCAGCCAGGCTTGAGCTGAATTTACCCGCTCGAGGAACTAAGAGAAATTCGGGAATGCCATCACATGTACATGCTACGATGATTTATCAACTTGTAAATTTTCTTGCATTGACTCAGAATGAAACGATGCAAACGAAGTGAAGTGTTCCTCAGTGTCATCTTGACACGGACGCCGCCCCGTTAAATCGAATACGAATACGTCGGTGACTCGGTGGGCGCACTAAGACACAGCCAATAGGACGAAAATAGATCCCGACGTGATAGATAAGTAATAGGAACGTTGACAGTGGCGTGTCCAGCCTTTGCGGACGCGACTGCGAGCGCCACGAACAACGACGAACATTGAGCACAGTCACCCATTTGACCAAAGCCAGACGAAAGAAGCCCGATGTAGTGAAACACAACGTCTTGGTCCTTGGGATATCAACATGGGAACGGAGAGGCCGGTCAATCCGAAGTACGGATACACAGCTTCGTGGTCTTCTTAGTCGGGAGCGACTCTTTCGGCGTCGGCGTCGGCGTCGGCGTCGGGCTACTGAAAACGGATATGTGTGCATATGCAGGAACATACTTCCCATACTTGGCAGAAGCACAAGCCCGAGCGAAAGTGCGTAATGCGTTCAAAAGGGCAAAACGCGAAACACAAAGAATGGCACGTCAAGTGATTGTGTATTGGTGTAGAGAAAATTTCTAGCTCCTGACGAAGGAATAAAGAATGCTTGGAGGGTTTTAGGGATCCAGCATTAAACAGCTGGCTTTTGTGGGCCTTTCTCCGCTGCCGGGTTCAAGAGGACCTGCAAGATATTCGAAGTAAGAAGAGGGTTTATGTGTGGTGGGCAGAGCAACGCACCTGTTGACCACCCTGTCCATTCTCCCAGTTCTGGTATCGGAGACTTGTCTCGCCTCGCTTTTCAGCAGCGACACGAGCGGTGTCGTTCAGAGACGAACGGACAGCGCGAGCGCAGATTTGAGAGTACTTGTTGAAACTACAGAAACCATATTAGCTTGCGTGAGCATTAAAGTAGCCACAGAGTAGAAAAGACATACGTGAAGACGCTGCGCCAGGTGCTCATTGTGGGTTGTTGGTGGTCGAAGATGGTCAGAACGAAATCCTTACTTCCGCATCCCCGGGTTATTCCGTCCCATTACGTAATTGGGCGCTTGACACCACGAACGCCGCGGTGTCAATGACGCTTTCAGCTTCAAGTCCTTCAAAGCCTTTTTGATCCTCGCCCATGTCAGGAATTTCGTGGCACTATGTCTTTAAGTTCATCATCACAGGTACACGATACGTTCCTACAACCTTAATGCCACAAACCAGTTTAGTTTTACTGAGCTCGGATGTCCTGAACTAGGAGACGCTGCTGTTGGCAAGTCATCATTGCTGATACGCCTAACGGACCAACGATTCCTCGTCAATCCAGACCCAACGGTGTGTCTGTCTCCAAACCACGACTTTCGGCCAATATAACTCAAGGCGTTCCATGTTAGCTCGGTGTCGAATTTGGGTCCAAGTTGATCGAGATCCCGGAGGAGAACAAGGTCATCAAGTTACAATGTGCGCTCCCGAGTCGCTGCACTATATCAGGCAGAGTCATTCTGAACGACCACTGCTTTTTGATTCCGTAGGCTGGGACACTGCAGGCACGGAGTCATTCCGTTCTATCACCCGCTCATACTATCGCGGCGCCGCTGGGTGTCTCCTCGTCTATGACGTTACATCGCGCAAGAGTGAGTCCGTCGCATCACTCCTCCCGACCCCCATAACACCCGATCTAACCCTCTCAAACCGAATTTGTTGCTAACGACGCGGTGTTTAACGTTTAACCTCCCAACGTTCTAACCCCCTTCAATCACCCGTCTACTGCATGCGTGATGATGTATCTGACTGGGATTATTCAGGTTTCACCAATGCTCGGGCTTGGCTCGCGGATGTCAGAGAACACGCTGACCCACACCTGACGTGCATTCTCGTTGGCAACAAGGTGGATCTGTGTGAGCCGCAGGAGGGTGGTGGAGCTGATTCCGCTTCGCTACCGCCATCAAGTGGCAAAGCACGCGAAGTCCCAACCGAAGAGGCGAAGTTGTGGGCCCAGGAGGAGGGCCTGTTGTTTGTGGAAGCCAGTGCCAAGTCGGGTCAGAATGTTGAACTGGCGTTTGAGCAGGCGGCGAAGGATATCTTGAAGAAGATCCAGAAGGGGGAATTTGATGATAGCCGGGTAAGCGTTTGTGTCGTCTCTCTCCCCCTCGTTTGTGTGATCTAACCATTGTATTTCGATAGCCTGGCGTAAAGCTCTCGAAACCCGCGAACAACAGCCTGACCCTGGAACAGACGCAGACGAAGGGATCGTGCTGTTGATGATACCACTTGCCGAGCTACTGTAATATTATAATCGCATTTCATCGAACTTTTTTGGAACTGTATTTGTTTATTATTTTATCTATCGTACAAATGTCCCTAGACGACTTGGGTATTGCTCTTTCTTAGTATGTGGACTGGGATAATGTAGTATGCTCTAATGAGGAATTATTCGCCGATTGGAGGAGTGTAGAATGTAAAAGTAATAGAATGCCAAAGATTGTACAACTTGAAACTGCGAAGCATGTGTCCTCGTGAGGTATCTGGTATGTACAAGATGTTTTTGGACGTTGGTGCGCGTAAGGAGTGATGGCTTTTGAGTAAAAAGTAACGTATATCGATGAAACACGAAGGGAAAGAAGCGTTGAAGTGTATTGTAGTCCCATGCGACGTTGACCCAGAGGAATTGAAACGTACGAAAGCCCGAGACAAGAGATCGACCCTTTTTGATTTCTGAGAAGACTGATGCTATGACGAGCGACGTTTGACGAGCGAATCGGCGTATTCGTGTAGCTGGGCCACGAAGCCGGGGTTGGGATCGGCTATGCGACGCTTCGATTTGATGTACTGGATGGCTTGGGTTGGCGACCAGCCATACTGGGCAATCAAGAAGGCGGCGACCACACTGACACTGCGGCTGATGCCCTCGGCACAGTGAACGAGAACGCGTGCGTTTGAATTGGACAGGGCTTCGCGAAGGAAAGAGGTGGACGTGGGGAGATGAGCGGCGAGCTCTGCGAACGGAAAATCCTCGAGCGGGATTTGGATGCGATGGAGGGGAAGTTCTGGGGGAATGGCGACGTAGCCGCGCATTGTTGAGACGACATGGGTGATGCCTATTGCGGCGAGGACGCTGGCGTTTTCTGCGGTGGAGAGGTCTGAGATGAAGAGATTTGGGATTATTTCTGAGGGCCGCGATGCTCTGGAGGACGAGGAGGCGGAGGAGAGGGAGCGGTGTGCGGAATGGGAGATGGATATTGGGGACGGCCAGGAGTGCATGAGCGGATGGGGGGAGTGTGGATTGTGAGCCTATAAGACAGGAGTGAGTATGGCCTAATGCGGACAGAAGGGACGAGGTGGTGGCCTTACCATGACACAGGACATTGAAGGTGGAGAGAGAGCGATATGTAGGATGGGGTTATATATGTGGATGGATGGGCCTTGGTGGCAAAAGGGTCCGCTTGACTAAATACCCAAGCCCGGTAAGTGTTTCGAGGGGTGGCGGACGTCGGGAAATTTGGAAAAAAATAACATCTCGGGGTATAGCCTCAGCCCATCCAATCATAGCCACACTGCGCACTGGACTCTCAGAGGTCCATATCAATCCCTGATCCATGATCCCCAGTTTCTGATCGATGCGCCTCGTATAAGGCCTCCATTTATTCGCATCCACAACCCCCATCAATACTCGCAATCAGACCACAGTCAACGGCGCACAAGCAGTATTATCGTAGAATGTGGCAAACACAGGAATATCTGCTACAGAGAAAAAAAGTGCTAACGTGTTTCGGATCACAATATAGATAGAGTCTCATATCTTCGTAAGAAAGCGCAATGACGCGCATTTCATCGTGACAACCTTCGTTACAGCGACCTCAAATCAAGTCCCTACAAACATCGGATGTCAGCGGGTGACCCCAAGGAACAAGCAAAACAAGGTACGTACGCGACGTTGAGAGGCATCTCGTCGATTTGGGTGTTGTAGAATTCTGCGGAACAAGGGGGTAAGGCGGTGGCAGCACCTACAAAACACAACCAACACTCACGTTCAATTTCCCTCAGCATGCGCACGTCCTCCGTGGTGACAAAGTTGATGGCGACTCCCTTGCGACCGAAACGTCCGCCACGGCCGATACGATGGATGTAGTTTTCGCGGTTCGTCGGGAGGTCGTAGTTGATAACAAGCGATACTTGCTGAACATCAATTCCTCGAGCGAGCAGATCGGTCGTAATCAAAACACGAGACGACCCAGAACGGAACTCCTTCATGAGAACTTCACGTTGCTTTTGTTCCATGTCTCCGTGCTAAGGCGTATTCACAGTCAATCGTCAACAACATTCGGGAATAACGCAGTAAATACATACCATGGCCGAGACGGTAAACTCGCGAGAGTGCATCTTCTCCGTCAACCAGTCCACCTTTCGTCTCGTGTTGCAGAAGATAACAGCTTGCGTGATCGTGACGGTCTCGTACAGATCGCAAAGCGTGTCCAGCTTCCATTCCTCCTTCTCCACGGCGATGTAGAACTGCTTAATACCTTCAAGCGTCAACTCATCCCTCTTCACCAAGATCCTGACGGGATCACGCATGAACTTCTTGGTAACCTCCAACACATCCGCAGGCATCGTGGCCGACAACAGAACGACCTGGGTATCCTGGGGAAGGAGCTGGAAGACCTCGTAGATCTGGTCCTTGAAACCGCGCGACAACATTTCATCGGCCTCATCAAGACAGAAAATCTTGATGGTGTCCGTTCTAAGCGCCCTTCGGTTTATCATATCGTACACTCGTCCCGGCGTTCCGACGACGACGTGGACACCTTCCTGGAGCTTCGCCATGTCCTCGCGCACGTTGGTCCCCCCAACGCAGGCATGGCATTCAATGTTCATGTAATCGCCCAAAGCGATCACGACCTTTTGGATTTGTTGCGCCAACTCACGGGTGGGCGCAAGGATGAGGGCTTGCGTGCCCTTGACCGACATATCTAGTTGTTGGAGAATGGAAATGGAGAATGTGGCGGTCTTGCCAGTACCAGACTGGGCTTGCGCAATAACATCGTGACCCTTCACGACGGGGACAATAGCCCTCTGCTGGATAGCGGAAGGGCGCTCAAAACTGGAAACGCAATGAATACACGGGGAATGCTTTGCTCGAGGCAGACTGAGACATACCCGTAGGCGTAAATGCCTCGAAGAAGTTCCGGCTTCAAATCCATGTTATCGAAACTATAACAGCGCCATCAGTTATGCGATGGACATATCATGCGATATTGAGCTGCATACTTGTCTACGACCTGGTCCCAGTTGGACTCGATCTCATTTTCAGCGACATCTTGGAGTTCTTCACTGATATGCAAGTGCTAAAATCAGACATTCCCGGTTCGCACCAAAAAACTGGCATAAACCACATACGAGGACATGTAGTTGTTTTGATTCTATTACCCAAGTATCGACGTAAACTGTCGAATAAACCTGAGTAGAAAAAAAGAGGTGGATTTTGGGAGAAAAAAGTTTGAGCGATGTCGATTGGACCTTGGCGGTGCTTTGGAAGAGTCAGAGGTAGAATTTTTTGACGGGGTCAAGACTCATTCGGATCCCGCCGAAGGATATTGAATTTCCGCTCAACGTCCATAGACCAGTCTCACGGACCACTGGAAAGCGCTACATCCTGAAACAACTTCACTGCCCCTCGGACTCCGGCCAACACCATCAGTGGCAGACGCCCCAAACATAACTCATACTTTCAGAGAATGCCTTGGAATATCACGTAACTGATGGAGCTATTACCTTCACAGGCGTGCACAGCTCAGATACCGCGAACTACCATCACTGGTGACTGTACCCCCAATATCATCAGAATCAAGGAAAACATCAAATCATACACACGCTAGGCGTAGACCCCATATGTCTGTATCTGTGGTAGTGCGCTGCGATCGCACCGTGAACCCCATATTGGTAGTCCCACTTCCATTGTAGACCTGAGATATCAGACTCACTCTATCACGGTGAAACGATGGGACCGTAGCCTTCGTGGGACCTAGATGATGTGGGGCATGGGGATTGGACGGTCGACATCAAGGTCTATGCGCGGATCAAATCCTCTGAATACACGAGGATATAGAATATGTACATTGGTTGTTAAATTCAAAGAAAATTGATTGAGTATATGTATGCAACGAAATAACCCAGCACCTTAGAACTTTCCCCAAAGCCGCCCTAGAACAAGGTGGCGCACCAGAAGCATAACAGAAACGGCGAGAAGAATTGTGGTCCCTTGAATAATTCAGCAACGATAAAAAATCAGACTACTGGCGTGGAATGTAAATGTAAACTCACCAGCATACCACCCGACGGCGACATAGCCATCCGTAGCACGTCCAATCGCGCCAGATATGGGTGGCCCGACAAGCGCGCCGATAGCCACAATGGACATGGACATCCCAACCCGTCGGCCGATGTCCTCAATGTCTCCAAACGTATATATGGGAATGGCGAAAATGGACACGAACGTGCCGGATGAAAATCTACGTCAAGCAGTTTTCTGAATATTTCGGATGTCAAGGAGGAATTCAGAGACGTACCCGTATATGACGGCGATTACGATCAAGGCTGGTAATGTGTGTGCGTATGGCCAGGCATATGTTAGTACGGCAGCCACGACCAGCATTGGAGAGACGACATTCACTGCCCCTGTTAAAGTATCAGCACTAGTTCATGATCAGGGGAGTACGTGATAAATGCAGGTACTAGCCTATCTTGTCACTGCTGAAACCTGCGAAAAGCCGGCCAAATAGTGATCCGGCATTGGCGATAGATACGAGGTAGAAAGACAGATCCGTGGAAACACCAACAGACGTGGCGCTGATGTCGATGTAGGTGAGGACTGTAGATGTGATTGTAAGGTGTAGTAAGAGAGCCTGGATGAAGAGAGCGCACCGGTGTACAATCCCAGAAAGGCGATGAAACTGGATAGAGAATAAAGAGTGTACGGCATCGACTTGAACGCTTTCAGGTTCAGTAGGCCGCCTGGTAGATTTTTGGGAGGAAGGCGTCGCTTTACGACGAGGTTGGCTATACCCAGACTCAACATCAAGATGAAGCCAAGGATGCGCATCGTCCAAGGAAACCTTGAACCGAAGAAATCAGTAGCAACAGACGGACCAAAAGTTCGCAGTAGTAGCACTCACCCGACTTGAGGGATAAGCCGCCGCGCAGCAATCGGGAAAACTGTGCCACCAATGGAGGAGCCAACGGCGGTAAAGCCAGCAGCCAGTCCCCTCCTTTTATAAAACCAATGGCCAACCACGCCGATCGTTGGGCCAAAGCTAGCACCACATGCGATCTGTCATGGTTCATGAACGTCAATAGTTGTTTAACTTGCTCAGAGAGACCGTCGTACGCCGATTGCAAGACCTTGACACAGAAGGAACTCCCAATATTCTTTACACTGTGCCACAAGGAACGTCGCCAGAACCAGGACGATACTAGCGGTTAGGAAAGGGATTCTGAAGTAGCCCAGGTCGAAGAGTCTTCCGAAGAGTAGACTGGGCAAGAATACTAGGGAATACTTGAGAGAGAACGTCAATTGAGTTTGTCGGTTGGTCAGTTCAGCCAAAGGCAAACCTGTATAGATCCGATCCATGCACTAGAAAATGTGTCACTTCCAAAACTCGGAAGGCTTTGACGAGATACGTACATAGTTGAAGGCGATGTGTCGGATAGTACTTCCAATTCATAGTACGATTGGAAAACCTATCCGAAGATGCAAAGTGCGGAAGTTGGTTGGAAGTTGAACAGCATCATAGACATCGAACTTACACCCCAGGCATTGACATAGCCGAACCTATGCAAAACATCGTCATATAGGCATATCTTGACCAACAACAACGATATTTACGTTGAAAAAGCACACAAGCTAGTCTATCGTGGTTGTAAGTGATGCTGCCAAGTTGAGTGGAGGACGAGCGCTTACACCTAAAATGACCAGCCAAGCACGAAGGCCGCCATCAGGGTAGTCGTCAAGAGGATCTGGCGTGGAAGGGGAAACTTCTATTCCCGCGTACTTGTCGTCCTTGGGAGTGACAGACTTCTCCACGTCTCCCACATCCGGTTCGTATGGTGGGGAAGACATACTTCAACGACACACGGATATTCTGGGGTTATATTTGTCATTTTTACATTGTGGCGCAGAATGTGGGGATCGGGCCTCGGCGTCTCCAGAAAGCCGAATGGGGGAGGCCTGACTAGACCAGAAAGAGTCACCAGACACAGTTGTGGGCGACGAGACTAGGTCATGGTGAATCATTTACGTTCTTTTTGCGTTCTCTAAGTGATATATTAAAAAGCTTGTCTATGCGTGATTGCTGCGAAAGCGGTGATAAACTCAAAACTTCCCCCATAACTGCCTCAGAACAAGATGTCTGGATATACTCAGTAGGCAGACGCCTATAAGAATGACACTCCCTATGTGCGGCATGCCGAGTTAGCCATCATTCAAAGAGGGAAGGAAGTGTCGTACCTGCGTAATATCCAACGACATGGAATCCACCAGTAGCGGAATTGATGGCCCCCGATATTGGAGGGCCAGCCAAAGCACCAATAGCGAGAATGCTCAGAAACATTCCCAAACGACGTCCCGCATCTCCAGTATCGCCCAGTTCGATCATCGGCTTCGAAAGAAGAGAGGTATATGTTCCTGAGAAGCAGCTAATGGGACACACATTATTAGTCCAAGCCAACGGTAGAATTAAATTGAAATCACCCGTAAAGGACTGCCACAGCAATCAATGAGCCTTTGTCCGTAGCGAAAGGCCAGGCATAAGTGAGGACGCCGGCTATTGCAGTGGCAGGAATCATGGCATTCATCGGTCCTAATGAGTAGGTTAGGAAGGTATTCCGTCAGATAAACTCGGGAACCTGATATAGACCATGAGAGTCAGCGATATAGCCAGAGACGAATCTTCCGAGTCCCGAGCCGGCGTTGGCGATCGCCACGAGATAGAAGGAAAAATCGGGGGATATACCGATAGATGTAGCAGCAACATCGATATAGGTCAGCACTAAACAAAGCTATGATCAGACGGTTCTGTCGGTGATAACATCGTGTATGTCTCCTTTACCTGTGTATAATCCAAGATAGATTGTGAGTCCTGATAAACAGTATACGGTGAATGGGGGGTATTTGAACGCCTTCAAGTTAAGAAGTCCGCCCGTCACATTAACGGGAGGAAGGCGTCCTTTGATAGTCTGTGAATTGAAGTTAATGAAATGGCCATTATTCTAGAGAAGGGATACGCACAAGATTCGCAAATCCTAGACTGACCAATAAAACAAAGCCAATGATGCGCATAGTCCATTGGAAGCTGCCACCGATAGTCTGAGAAGTACTGTAGTTTGGTGGGGGATTCGGAACGTACCCTACGCGGGCAATTAAAAGCCGAGCCATGATGGGAAAGACAGTTCCTCCTATGGACGATCCTACGGCAAGTAGACCGAGGGCTACTCCTCGTCTACGTTTGAACCAGTGGGAAACTACAGCTGGAGTAGGGCTAAAGCATACTCCCGAAGAGACCTGCCTTTCATAGATTACGAGCTTGATAAGTGTGAAGGGGGGTGCAGAGCTTACCCCAATTACGAGGCCTTGGCAAACGAGAAAATGCCAATAACGCGTGCATTGTGCAGTCAAGAACGTCGCAATGACAACCAGTGAACTGGCAATGAAAAGAGGTACCTTCAGGTGCCCTAGGTCGAAAAGTCGACCAATGACAATGCCGGGAAAGAATACAAGTGCGTACTGAATGTGAAAGGGTCAGTATCACCTGAAATCAGAGTCAATAGATGAGAGTACTTGTATAGAGCCTATCCAAGCACTTGACCACGCAGTTTAGAAAGAGGATATAATGATCATGAACGATAGTACGTACATACTGGACGTTGACGAGTCTTTTAATAGTGTTTCTTGATAGTAAGCTTGAAAAACCTGTATAATTTCATTAGGCGGAACCAATAGAGAACAAAATCATGGCTTACTCCCCACGCGTTGACATAACCGAAGCTATGTCAAGAAAGCCACAATCAGATTACGCGTATATCTCGGTGGGAAGATGCGAAATCGCGCAACTGGCATTCGTAGCGGTCAACTCACGTCGCAAAAGTGACACACATTGCCTATGCAAAATCGTTATGCTCAGATGTTGCCATGATGAAACCTGTGTCTCTAGTACTACTCACCCCTGTGAGGACGAGCCATGCTTGTAGTCCGCCGTCTGGGAAGTCGTCCGCGTCCGTCGCACCGACGACGTTGGCTATGACACTCTTTTTGTCAGAGAGATCAGGGTTTTCCGTGTCTTGCAAATGCAGGTCATTGAGGGATGATGCAAGGCTCATGGGAGGTACCAAATGTTTGAGGGGATGGGTGAAAGTGTATGTGGTGCCGAAGGGAGCCAAGCCAGGACTTTTGTGAGGCAGGGCCGTCTCAAAGATGAGCCAGAGAGTGTCATGACTCAGGAAAATGTCCTTATAAACCCGCCTCATGGTCCGGACAACTTAGCCAGTGGCAGCCGAGCGGAATTATTGATGCTACGAGGCCCAATGGGAGAGCGACTCGGATTAAGCTCAAGATAGTGCAGCACTGTTGGAAGCTTCACCCCGCGAATCTGAGACAGCCCTTTCATGGCGGTCCTTAGGGAATCTTGTTGGAAGGAAAAGCTGAACCTGGCATAAAAAAGGCACGACATTTGAATGGGGATGGATTTGGCTAACGATTTGCAAAGTACCGGGCGCCAATAAGTCAATGGTCCATTGTTTAACGTTGTTTACATCTCAAAACTTTTTCACCTCTTCAAGTCCTCGATAAAAATGGCGTTTGGTGAGCATTAATCGAAGAAATGCGAAGGTTTCTGCTGATGATGCCCCTCCAGGAGCATCAGGAGGCCGCGGTGGATTCGGAGGTCGTGGAGGTGGAGGAGGTCGCGGTCGCGGTGGGGGTGGTGATCGCGGCGGACGAGGCGGTTTCGGTGGACGGGGAGGCGGAAGGGGAGGTGGAAGAGGTAAGTTGATTAGATACCTTTCACCACTTGCCTATATCATTGCTCAATCTTTTGACCAGGTGGATTTGGTGGTGGTGTTCGCGGCGGAGGTGTTGCCAAAGGCGGACGAGGAGGTCCTCGTGGAGGTGGTAGAGGTGCTCGAGGGGGTGGTCGCGGGGGTGCTAGAGGAGGATCAAGGACGATAATCGAGCCCCACAAACACGAAGGTGTCTTCATCGCGAAAGGAAAGGAACAAATGCTCGTAACCAAAAATCTCGTCCCTGGCGACTCGGTTTACGGTGAAAAACGTATCTCCGTTGAAGGAGGCGTCGATGATACCAAAATCGAGTACCGTGTCTGGAATCCCTTCCGTTCGAAGTTGGCTGCCGGTATCCTCGGTGGTTTGGATCATATCTTCATCAAACCCGGCGCGAAAGTGCTCTATCTTGGCGCTGCAAGTGGTACCAGTGTTAGCCATGTTGCAGATGTCGTTGGGCCGGTGCGCTTGGTTCTTGATGACCTATCTTATATGATTATTAACCCATCCTAGGAAGGTGTTGTCTATGCCGTCGAATTCTCCCCTCGGTCGGGGCGAGACTTGATTGGTATGGCAAAGAAGAGAACAAACGTTATCCGTGAGTTTTCAGCTATCATTCTTCAAATCTGTGGTTCTCACTACTTCTTTCTTGCTATTAGCCATTGTGGAGGATGCCCGTCTGCCAAATAAATACCGAATGCTGTTGTCAACTGTCGATGTCATCTTCGCGGACGTCGCCCAGCCTGATCAAGCACGTATCGTCATCCACAACGCGCAAAGTTTCCTCAAAGACGGCGGTCACGTCGTCATTTCAATAAAAGCCAGCTGTATTGATTCGACTGTCGCCCCCGAAGTAGTCTTTGCTGCTGAACTGGAAAAACTAAAAGCCTCCGAACTCAAACCTCTCGAGCAAGTCACCCTCGAGCCTTATGAACGTGACCATGCTATGGTTTCTGGTAAGCTTGTTTTTCAATATCCCTCTCCACCTACGTGCTGAGCATCCTCACCTATCTAGCTGTTTACCTGAGGAATCGTATGCCGAAAGCATAAGATGTGATTGTCTTTCCCACTCGCGCTTCTTTCATATCTACTTAGTCGGTTGAAAAGTATTCGCTACCTCCCTCTGTTGCTTCTTTTATTTTTTGTCAATGTAATGCATGCATGTATCATTGTACCAGAAAGCTCGGACAATTGACGGCGATGATCAGATGTAGGGATCCAGAACGGACGTGGCAGTTTCAGGGGACGCCGCGCTGCTAACGTGGATTTTTGATGTTGGCGCAGCCATTTCATTCTTATTTCATCACCATCCACGACATTTTCCCTCGACTTGCACGACGCTGACCATCTTTTGGTTGCATTTCGCGTGCTGGTAACGACCACGTAATCTTGCTTCAGTCGATGAAGCCGGCGGCCTTTTCTGTTGACTTTGGATCACAACAGGACCCTTCCATTCCTTCTTTTGACGACCACTGGTCAACCTCTCGCCACCAAGAAGAGCTTCCTCTGCACTACATGAACGAGGACAAAGCTCGTCGCCGAGTCCCAAAAGGCCCTAGTGCTAATGAGCACCATGCACATTCAGAAAAGGCCAACGGGAACTACGATGACGACGAGGGCAAAGATGTCTACAGCAAAACGAAACCCTTGGTCAACCCCCGCGTTGGCAGCGGTCGTTTGCGACAACCCCCACCACCTCCCCCGACATCATTGGTATGCTCGTCTGAGCTGTCTCCACGCGAAAAGTCATCTAACCTGACCCCAATAGAGAGAGTTCTTCTTGCAAAACCTCGAACACATACCGCCCATAATATACACTCTCTTATCATGTTGGACACGTTTCCACAAAATCGGCCATTCAAACATTGTCATCTGGGACGAGGCCCACTTTGGCAAGTTTGGGTCGCATTACCTCAAGCGCGAGTTCTACTTTGATGTGCATCCTCCGTTGGGGAAGATGCTCGTTGGTCTTGCGGGTCTGTTGTCGGGATACGATGGTTCGTTTGAATTTAAGAGTGGTGCAGAGTATCCCGACACTGTTCCGTACGTGGCAATGCGGGTCATGATGGCCACATTCGGTGTAGCTATGGTTCCTCTGGGTTGGTACACGGCTGTCGAGTTGGGTATGAGCCAGTGGGCTTGCCACCTTGTTGCTCTTATGGTTCTCTTTGGTGCGTATCCTTTGTGTCTGTTTCCGTTTCCATTCATACTCATGATACCAAAGATATCGGTTGGCTCTGTATATCGCGCTTTATCTTGTTGGATTCCATGCTACTCTTCTTCACCTTCACCACCGTCTTTTTCCTGAGCAAGTTCCACAATCAACAGCACCAGTATGTTGACTCTATGACGTAGTAGAAACCAAGGCTAATCGTTCTCCCTAGGTCATTCTCTTTCGATTGGTGGTTATGGCTTTCCTTGACTGGTATATCAATTGGTTGTGTCACAAGGTCTGTTTACACGTTTGCTATCTTTAGCTGCTTGCTAATTTCGGTCCAGTGTAAAAATGATTGGCCTCTTCGTCACTGCCCTTGTTGGTCTCTACACCATTGAGGACCTTTGGGACAAGTTCGGTGACCTGAAAATGCCAGTGGTAAGACTATTCTTTCCATCGTCGTACCAAGGCGGCTGATCGTTTCCCAGCGAGACCAAGTTAAACACTGGGGGGCAAGAATTTTCTGTCTCATCATATTGCCCATATTGGTGTTCATGGCGTCCTTCAAAATTCACTTCCTCATTTTGAATCACTCTGGCCCAGGAGACGCACAAATGTCTTCCCTCTTCCAGGCCAATCTCGTTGGTAACGACTTCGCGAAGAACCCTCTTGGTATGACCATTTCAATTCTTCGTTGAAACTCGTTTCTTATATTTGCTTTCAGAGGTGGCGTTTGGATCGAAAGTCACGTTGAAGAATATTGGTTATGGCGGTGGTCTTCTGCATTCGCATGTCCAGACCTATCCGGTTGGCTCAGGTCAACAGCAGGTCACTTGCTACCACTACAAGGACGATAACAACGACTGGTTCGTCCTACCCAACTGGGATGAACCCCCCTACAACCCCAACGAACCAATCCGCTACCTCGCCGACGGCGATTCCATTCGTCTTTCCCATGTTCCTACCACTCGCAATCTGCACTCCCATACTGTCGCCGCACCTGTGACAAACCTCAACTACGAGGTCTCCTGTTATGGAAACGCCACGGTTGGTGATGTGCATGACCACTGGGTTGTTGAGGTAGTCGACGACATCAAGCAAGGCCGCAAAGAGAACGTAGCACGCATCCATTCATTGACGACTCGTCTACGCTTCCGACACAAGATTCTCGGTTGCTATCTTCGCGCCGCCAACGCTGTCCTTCCCCAGTGGGGCTTCAAACAAATTGAAGTGAGTTGTGTCAAGGAGGACAATCCTAAGGACATGCACACGTATTGGAACGTCGAGAGTCATCATAACGATCGATGTAAGTTGTATGGTCAATTTCCCTGTCTCTGTATTCACCTTTCTTGTAGTGCCTGCTGGAGAAACCAAATTCTACCGCTCTCCTTTCCTCCGCGACTTCTGGCACTTGAACGTAGCCATGATGACTTCCAACAACGCCCTCATCCCCGATCCAGACAAGGAAGACATCCTCGCTTCGAAACCCTTCGACTGGCCCTTCCTTTACCTCGGTCTGCGTATGTGCGGTTGGGGAGACAACCAAACGAAATACTATCTTCTTGGAACACCCATCATCCGTTGGGCCAGTACCGCTAGCTTGTACCTCTTTATCCTCGCTTTGGGCGTTTACCTCATGCGCATGCAGAGGAAGTATGTTGATATGGAGCCGAGTACGTGACTTTGATCGTTCGTTACCTCCTGGATCTCAACTGATCTTCGCTCTTAGGGGAATGGGAACACTTCACTTACGTTGCCAAGATCGCCTTCCTTGGATGGGCTCTCCACTTCGGTAAGTCTTCCCAGATGACTTCCCTTCTCGATCGGTACTCACACTCCTTCCTTCCAGGACCTTTCTTGGTCATGGGCCGTGTCACTTATGTTCATCACTACGTTCGTCCATTCCATCAACTTTATACATATGATCATGCTCATCCCTTGCGTAGCTTCCGACATTGTACTTCGCCGTTCTGATGTTAGGTCATCTCCTGGACCACTTCATCTTCTCCTCTCGTCGTTTAACAATGAAAACAAAATGGATCGCGTTCGGAATCTGCAGTCTTGTCATCTTTGGCAACTTCTGGTGGTTCCGGGGGCTTGCTTTCGGTATCGATGGGCCAATCAAGGACCACACAGGGCTTCAATGGCGCAAGGTGAGAAACCATTCATTCCCGTCGAGGCGACAAGCTAATCAGATTATCATTTATACAGAGCTGGAATATCTATTAGACCGCGTCTTCTCGTTTGTGTCCACAATAATATCGTGTTATACAGTCTGTTTTGTAATGGAGGTCTCTTACATATATTGGACATGCTTCTCTTCACCCCTCTGCTCGATTGATCACTGCACCTGCATCTTAAGTACAGCACCATTGACCATTGATTGAGCATTAATCTAATGACAGTAGATTTCGACACCAATAACCAATTTAGAGTAAGTAAGCGTAAGCAACCCTCTCAAAGAAAAACAGCGGCAACAACACATCGAACATCGATAGCAAAGGACATCGAAAACTCCCCTCCCCTCCACCCCACGCAACACAACACGACGTCACCTCGTTCCTTCAAGCTTCAACCTCAACTCGAGATTTACTTGCCCAATCTCCGATAAAGCAAGAGGTATGCACACCGTGTCTCATCAGCGGACGGTGAGAACACGTCGTCTGGGCGGATGTCAGAGATGAATTCGTCGTCGATGCGTATCCAAGCTTCGCGTGGTGAGCTGCCCGGTATGGATGATGGATATCTGTTCGGATGGAGGACGTCGAGGGTATAGTGCCCGCCGGATGCGGAGAGGCCGTGGTGGTAGACGACTATGAGATGTGTTCAGTTAGTTGGATCGAGGAATAGGGTAGGGTATGTAGAAGGAAAGGGAAAAGGGGAACGTACCTCCAAAGAGTTTATACTTCGTCACAGGCGGTCGTTTCGTTACCATAATATCTATCAACGCATAAGTAACCACTCAACACCACTCAAAACCATCCAAACACATCCCCCTTCCTCCTAAAGAAACACTCACCACTCTTCACCTCCAACTCCGGTCCAAACGCAATATGTTTCCCCACCTTAACAACCCCCTTCACATCCGTATCATAACAGAACCTCTTCATATGCAACACCAACACCGGGGGTAACGATTCGATCAACACGAGTTGGCTGGCATCTACTGTGACGCCGGGACGTTGGGTTACTTGGACTGTTTGTGGTTGGGAGATGTGGGAGAGGGCGTCTTGGACGGTGTGGATTTGGTCGGGCTGGGAAGGTGTTAGGTGTTAGGTGTTAGTATTAGTATGAGTTAATGTTGATAATATGACGAAGGGGGAAAGAGTTGATTAATCGACGTACATGAATGTCTAGCCGGAGAGACCTCCAGTCTTCGACGATGACAGAATCTTTCTGGCTCGGCGCACGAAGCGTAGTGCGGAACTTCCCACCGAATATCCTCGTCATCGCAGATTCCACCGTCTTAATCTACAACAAAAAACAAACCAACAGTCAGTTCGAGTCACACTCAACCCCCCACACCACATCATCCAACACAAGACAAAGGACAATAAAACAAAAACTCACCGTCCTCGTAATAACCGACCGATTGCGCTTACCCACTTCCAGCCATCCATCGTCTTCTGGCGGAGCTTCCTCTTCATGTTCTTCCACTTTCACGTTCAGCCGTGAAGACGTCGGCGGTGATATCGCATTGAGGATGGATAACAGTTCCTCTTCAAGGGTGTCGAGGTAAAATCCCAGGAACTCTTCAGCATCTTCTTGCTGCCCTCCCTGTCATTCATAACATTTTTAGTAACGGGGTATCGTAATAAAACCAAAACAACCTACTCGCATATGGTCGAACCGTTTGTTCTCTTTGAGAGCGTCATAGACATAACTAGGAATGAAAAACTCCCCATCCCATTCATCCTCCACAACAACCTCTTTCTCCTTCCCCTTCCCCTTCCGCGTAGACACCTCAACCTCACTCGTCTTCGCACCAAATTCCTTCAGGAACCGAATCGTCGCATCCACCAACGCAGTCTCCTTCACCACCGCCGTTGACTCTCCCTCACTATGCACGGAAGCCAAAAGCCCCGTCCCCCCAGCATCCCCCAACACACGACCAAGCTCAAGGAAGAGTTTATGGAATGGCGGACAGTAAACGAGAGCTTGCAGGACGGAGTTGGCGAAACACATGTTCCCCGTGTTGACGAGACCCCTTGGACGAATGACAGGGGGAGCGGAGACGGAGGACACAGACGTGGTAGCACTAGCGTAACTATGCGTCGTCGCAGCGACTTGGTTACTCGTACCGGCATTAGGCGATAAAAGGCGCAACAAATCAGTCTTCTTCGCTGGGTCGACGGATCGCTCGGATGTAGGTGGACGTGAGGGTTCAGCAGCAGGGATCGATACACCGACGACATGGGAAGTGGGGAGCGAGTTTTTCTGCTTGGTCGAAGAGGGAGAAGGTTGGAGGAGTGAAGCCCAGGATTTCTTCTGTGGAGGTGGGGGAGGTGTTGATTTGGCGGGGGGCGTAGTGGGTGTTGGGATTTGCACTGGCACTTCTTCTTTTGGCTGAGATGCTGGTGTAGGCGTGACAGCCTCCTTCTCAAATACTGGGGTAGTTTGAGGAGGGATGACGTCCGATTCGGGTTCCTTGGACGGTAAAGTCGTCACGTTGACTGAGACTGAAGTGTTCGTTGTAGAAACGGGGGAGCCAGGCGTCGTAGTCGGCGAAGGAGTGTTTGTAACATCCGTAGCAGTCGATGAAGACGGGAAGGAATCAGCAAGCGGCGCAACCTGTATCGGCGAGTCGTATTCAGAGGGAATGACACGTTTTTCAGAAGGGATCTCTGGTGTATGAGGTAACTCTATGGACGTCTCAGCTGGGTGAGGTGACGGCAGAGGGGATGGCGATGGCTGGGGGGAGGCAGGGGGCGTGGACAGGGTGAGAGCCTTTTTTACAACATCAGGGGGAGGTCGTGCCCGGGATGAGATAATGATACCGGGAGCCTGGGAGGGGCGGCGTGGGCGACGCGACCACACTGTGTAGCCCCCAGGTATTGAAGCATCCGCGGAGCTTAGGAATTGAAGGGGAGAGTCCATTTGTGCGTGTTCATCAGGTTGCGAAAGGGTTTCTGGCGGTGGAGAAGGAGGTGACGGTGATGGTGCAGGAGGAATAGTTTGGTCGGATGATTCGATGGGTTTGGGCTGGGCGACGGAGTCGGGGGAGGGTGTGTCAGATTGCTGGGAGACATTAGTTGTTGAAAATGCAGGAGGCTTTGGAGATGATATAGATATTGGAGAATGTGAGATTTGCGGAGGCTGCCAATGTGGAGGCGGATGGGGATACGGGACCTGAGGAGGGTAGTAATGCTGATGGTAGGGTGGGTACTTTGAATTTTGCGGGTGATTGGGGTAGTTCTGCTGGAAGGGCTGGTTTGGATGTGATCTGGAGGCGTAGGGCTGTTGTGGATATGGATAAGCTGGGCGAGGGTGGGTGTTGTTGATTCTGGGCGGGGGAGGCTGATGGCCGTTCATGGGCATGTGCGCATGCGACGGGATGCCGTGGGAATTCGTGGGCGACAGTGGAAAGGGATACTGGAACGGCGACGACGGGGGAATGGGCGAATGCGAGGCAGAGTGCGAAGGAGGCGGAGGATACGGATATGGATGCTGATAATACGGTTGGCCTGAGCCATTGTAAGCACCGTGATGTGAGCTCATTTTCGACGCGACGTGGCGGCTGAATTTTCTGCAGAATTGCAGTTGAGAACCCTTTCTCAAATAGCCAGACAATGTACTCACATGCGAATGGAACGAGGAGGAGAAGGTCGAGGACGAGGAGAAGGAGCAAGGCTCTGGAAATTTGGGCGCTCGGGAGTAATTCCTTGTTTGTGCAAGCTTGTTCGATGTGGCCGACGTTGTGGAGAACAGCGAACGTGGAACAAACGCAGGGCTGGCGGACGGACTTGCGCTGACGATGAGTGCATAGCCAGGGCTCGGAGCCGATTGCGTATAGAGTCATAAATGTCATAGAGCCTTCATACACGCAACATACAAATACAAGTACACTCTGCAACTGCAACTCTACTGCTAACCATCACCGTCTCCAACCACCACCATGGCCACCCAAACTACCACAACCCAAACCACTCGAGGAACTGGTAAACGCGGCGGAAACAGAAACAGAGGTCGCGGTGCAAGAGGTGCAAACCGCGGAGGTCGTCCACGCGCTGCAGCGAACAGCGATCAAGCAGCGACTCTCGAAAGTGCCACCGCTGCTATCACCTTGGACGATCCCACTGCGGCGGACACCAAAGATGACGATGCTCTCAGTGAACAGACCAGTCCCGACATGTGCTGGATCTGCGCTGAGCCAGTCAAGTACTACTCCGTGCCTCCCTGCAACCACCGCACTTGTCACGTCTGTGCGTTGCGTCTCCGAGCTCTCTACAAGAAAAAGGATTGCACCTTTTGCAAGGTACGTCCATCGCCTTGACAAATTCCTCCAGATCTAACACATATCCTCGATCTACAGGAACCCCAATCAAGCTTGATATTCACCGTATCCTCCGATGCCCTCTTCTCTTCCTACACATCGGAATCCATCCCATTCAAGGATCCATTGCTCGAGATATACTTCGAAACAGAAGACATGATGCAGGACACCTTGATCCTCCTCCGTTTCAACTGCCCTGACCCAGATTGCTCTTACATCGGCGCAGGATGGGGCGACCTAAGCATCCACGTCCGCGGTCTCCACAAAAAGAACCTGTGCAACCTCTGCGTCAAGAACAAAAAAGTCTTCGCACACGAACACTTCCTCTACACGCGCAACGAACTCGCTATCCACCTCCCAAGCTTACTGTCCCGCCATTCCGGGAAACAGCCAGCGAAATCCGTTCCCGAAAGTGGTATCCACCCGTTGTGTGAATTCTGCAATGAATGTTTCTTTGGCGATGATGAGCTTTATGCTCATCTACGTGAACATCATGAGGAATGCTTCATATGTAAACGCAACGGTGTTGTCCATCAATAGTAAGCCACTCTACATACTCCAATATCCTTCCGTTCTGACCTACTCTGGACATTCAAGTTTTCGAAATTACCCAGAACTGGTACGTCTCTCCCCCCCTCTCCCCTTCCTCTTCCTAGCTCCCCCTACTCACATATCTCCTTCCCATCTTAGGAAAACCACTTCAACACCGGCCACCACCCTTGCGAAAACTCCGAATGTCTCGCCCGCAAATTCGTCGTCTTCAACTCCCGCCTCGACCTCCAAGCCCACATGGTCGAGGAACACGGAACACAGATGAATTCACGGGATAAAAAAGAAGCTAGGCGGATACAAGCTGATTTCGAATTTGAGGTGCATACTGCTGGGAGAGGTGGGAGGGGAGGTGGAGGTGGACGAGGGAGAGGGAGGGAACAAGAACGGAATACGAATAGTTATAGGGAACCCCCAGCGCAACCACCTCCTGCGTTACCGGGTCCATCACGTCCTCCAGGTCCAAGTCGGCGTCGGGATGCGTTTGGTGCGGGGTTGACGGGTGGTGCGACTCAGCCTCCCAATGCTAATGGGGCGTCCCCTGCTCAGGGATCTGAGTCTTCACATAGCTCGTCGGGAGAAGATGGCGGTGAGATGTAAGTGAACCTATTTGGTCTATCTCGTTGTTACGTTCTCATCTTAATGGCCGATTGATCTATCAAGGACACTAGCGTATATCTCGCGAATCAAAGTGCTTGCTGCCAACCCCTCCAACGCCGTGCGCGCCATGAAAGTCGCTGTTCGTAGTTACATGTCGAACGAATGCAGCGCCAGGGATCTTATCTTGACGGCGTGGAATGTCCTCGATCGGGATTTGGAGCGTACTTCGAGTGTCATCAACGCACTTGTCGATAGTACGTCGGATAAGGAGAAGAAGCAAGATATCCTAATGAAATGGAAAGCATTCGAAATCGAGGTACGTTTAACCATCCCTTCCCTCGCCGTTCACCAAAACCTCGGTATACTGACCATTCGATTCCGGTGTATCCGTATTTATGACGAAATTAGCAAAAACGAGAGTTTCCAGACCTCACACCGTCTGGTGTGGGAGGTGGATACGCCGCTATCGCCTCTGGCCGTGTCCTCAACGCGAAACACTCAACTGCGACGCGTAATGCTAGGAAATCCTCACGGCAGGTTTGGGACCGTGTTGCCCAAGTCGCTAGCTCTAGTTCTAGTTCCGCAGCGAGACCATCACCGCTACCTACCCACCAAGAACGGTTCCCGGCACTCGCACCCTCTGTCCCGGTCCCCGGTTCATCCGCGCCCCAGACGAACCCGCCGTTCCGTCAAGGTCAACGTCTCACACCATGGTCGACGAATGGTAACCCTCCTTCCGGCTCTAGTAGTCGTCCACCACAATCCACGCAACCTACGCCAAACCTCTCAACACCCATCTTCCGCCCGACCTCACAGAACTTCGGTGTCGCGGGCGGCGGGAGGAAAGCGACGCCGAAGCTCTCTGAATCGGCGTTCCCTACGTTACCTACTGCTGCGCCGAGGGTGAAGCCGCCTGTTAGTGGGAATGTGTCGTTGAAGAATATTTTGGGGAATCAAGGGCCTGCGACGCCTGCGTGGGGGGCTGGTTCCTCGTCACCTGCGTCGGCACCGGCCAATAATGAAGACAGTGGAGATGCGGTACAAACGGGTGGGAAGGGGAAGAAGGGGAAGGGGAAACAGAAGCAGACGTTGTTTACGTTGGGTGCGTTCCCTGCCTAATCGTACACTTTTGAATTCGCATGCATACATAGCTACTACGCGTACGTATGTGTATGTTAGAGTTCCCTGGTAGACGAATACTTGGATATGATATAGTATATACAATGGTAGACTGTGACATGATTTAGACTCTAGAGCTTCGTCTTTTCGGAGTGTCGGATCTTGATGACGATTTTACCGAATTGGTCTCCTCGTTTCATCAGTTCGAATCCTTGTTCGGCGGATTCGAGGCCGTCGAGGATGTGAGAAACTTCGGGGACGATGCGGTGTTCGGCGATGAAGTTTGTTGCGTCGATGAGGTCTTGGCGGGAGCCCATGGTAGAACCTGTATTTCAAGTTCATGGGTTGTTGGTTGGTTAGGCGTTTAGAAGGATAGGTTCAATGTGAGATGGGTGAATACCTATTAATTTGAGGTTCTTCATGACGTCTTTCATCGTGAAAGTGATCTTAGGCTGAGCCGTCCTGTAGCGTATGTAAGTCAATACGATACCGTCAATGAGATCCGAGGGAATGGTGCTTGTATTGGCCGGGCCACTTACATTCCGTAGCACGAGACTCGTCCGCCGCTTCGCAGGAATTTACCCGTTTGGCTCATGATATCGCCCCCAGCGGAGTCGATGACAGAGTCCAATGCGCCGCGTTTATGGGCCGCCAGGAGTTCACCCAATTTCTTTGGCCAGTTGGCTGCGAATGGGCGCGTCAGTGTGTGTGTGAGAGAGAAAACAACGACGACGAGTAGAGTAGAGTAGTATGAATTTCAAAGAACGCGCACCGTCTTTGTAGTTCAGCCCGGCTACGGCACCGAGAGATACTGCCTTGTCGATTTTGGCTTGAGACCCGCTGGTGACGTATACATTGGCACCTTTGGCGACGGCGAGCTGTAAGGCGAACAGGGCGACACCTCCACCAATGCCGGTGATGAGGACGTTGTCACCCTTCTTGACTTGAGCATTGATAAACGTCGCTCTGAGAAAGAGTCGAGGTTAACGATCATGTATCGAGGAAGCATTTCAAGGTGACTTTACCTCCATGCCGTCAATGCAGCAAGGGGGATGGCAGCAGCTTGGATATCGTCGAGGTGTTGCGGAGAAACGATGACTTGGTCACGTTCTACTGCAACATATTGGGCAAAGGTGCCCAGAGCAGGCCATTGTGCACCACCTAGCATACCGAACCTATCAATTCAAAATTCAAAGGAAGTTGAGTAAGTGGGAATACTTCGTTGGGCGAGTGGAACTGCATCTTACCTTGACTCTGGACCCTCAGGGTGGTTATTCCAACCACGCATGGGAGTGAGAAATACGCGTTTGTTCAGTAAAGAGTCATTCGGTTCGTATGAATCCACAACGACGCCTAGGGACATGGGTGAGACCAAAATTCATCCAGTTGAAGCAAACAAAAAGAACTTGAACTTACCAGCGCCATCAGCACCGAGCGTCGCGCCGACAGCAATCATAGGGTACTGTCCCCGTCTGATCCATAGCTATTTCTACAATTTCAGCAAGGTTCATACTACTAAACGGGAAACATACGTCGCGGTGGTTGAACGCAGCAGCATTCACTTGTACCAACACTTGCCCAGCTGCCAAAGTAGGCAAGGGCCGTTCAATGAGAACTGCATCGTACGGGAGGGCCGACCCAACCGCTGACTTCTTGACGATAAGTGCTTTGCATGAACTGTTGATTCTGGCAGACATAGAGATTAGGTGCTGTTATGTTGGTGTGACGCGCTATTTAGATACTACATCCGGAAAGCCAGTCACCCGGGTGCCGATGTTGGACTTTGGGGCCGCTGGGTTTCAATTCAGGGAAAATCTGGGGAAGGAAAGGGTACACGCATCTACCATAGGCAGCATCTAAGCACATAGGAAGGCCAAACATGCTATGCTCTATTCTGACAATTCATCTTCATCCATATCAACGTCGCCATCCTCTGCGCGAGCCAAAGGGATTGACTGATACGGAGTTTTACCTTTATGCCAATGTCCACCAGGGATGTCAATCCGACAAAGCCCAGAGGCCGTTGCAGATGCTAGCATCCTCGCTCCTTGAAAGCCATTCCCGTTGTTCCATACAACTCTGTGGACGCCAACTTCTTTGGGCCAAGCGTCCGTTCCAATGGGTTTTGCTTCAGATTGCTTTCCCTTGTTTCCTTTACCATCATTACCTGGGACGAGGCGCATTTCCTGTGAGGATGTCAGATGGTTTGCAGTTATGTTAGCGGGATATGCTGACCCTGGGCAACAAGCAATCAAGCATGCGATATTCTCCTGTAGCACGGTTATAATCAAGCTGGTAGAGGGGGTGCACGAAGTATGGCTGAAATCAGAGCTCATAAATCACGAAACAATGCTAGGTAGTAGATGGGTAGATTACATACCACGGTCCCTCGACGAGGCGGTCTGAGCGAATTAGTTGTGGAGCACGTTCCATCAGCAGACCCAAGCGCTATGAAAGGATGGTAATCGGACGCATTCACGTTCTGGTGGAAGAGGATCGTCCTTCTCAATTGAACTAGTGAGTGATATTTGAATTTACTTACCCAAGGTGGGCCCTCTGGGTCCATCAAACTATGACCACGCCCAAGCATAGCGGGCGATATAGCAAATGCTTTGACGACATTCTCATGGTCTATACTGACAGGCCCAGGGCAGTAAGGCGAATAAGTCATGGTGGTAATGACATCTAGACGAGAATTGATTGAAGTAGAAAGGAATAAAAGGAGGGAATATACCGCGCGTCCTGTTGATAGTGTAGCCCGTGACATCACGAATATCTGTCAAGCACTGTGAACCATCGTAGCCACCAGAGGCAATCACTGTGGGATTTGCATCGGTGACGATTTCACCCGTCGATGAACATGGAGGAGCGCGGATCCAAGTTAGGGCACGGATGGCAGACTGGTGGGTATTTATGAAGTGGGTGGGCAGGACGTCTGTGATCGGACCGGAGCCTGTCGTCGAAGGGCTAAGTCTGAGATGAGGTGTGGTGGAGTGAATAGGATCCCGTACTTTCAGATTGAGCATTTTTCAACGACTCAGAAAGGTCATAAACAGCGATGGAACCTAAGGGAGTCAACTACTGGCGACTCACGACGCGATGATACCTTACCATCAGTTGTGCCAATAGCCACCAAGTCACTATTGGCCCAGTCAAAGCACCAACAACACGAGTCAGCCAGTTCTATTCGAATCAATGGCTCAGGCAAGTGAACTGTCAACGTCATTCAGATTAATGGTTCGAGGGACGGTACATGCACACACCATATACAGGACCTGAGGTATTTCCGTCAGTCCGTGGTATATCCTGAGGATCAGGTATCACATATATGGAAAAGGATCCATCTTCAAACGTTCCAGCTAATAAGCCTAGCTTACGCGGACGACGCGCAAATGACTGATCAGAAACCTAGCAAAAAGCTGTAAGACGTGGGGTCACTTAGAATGGGGTAGTAGACTACCATATCATGTGAAGGCAGTGGACACCACTTGAGTTCGTGCGCCGGTCCACCTTGAAGGCATACGACCATCTCACATGTTGTTTTGCACGCTTCAGACCCCTCGTCGGATGAAAATGACCAGATTTGAATGCAACTGTTCATGGGTCTCGGGACGCGGACACCGATCTCGGGGGAGTGAGATCGGGATGGAAAGGGAGCAACAGCGAGGTATTGCTTGTAATTTCTGGCTGAATGTATGTGTTTGACAGACCATCAAGCTTACAAGGGAGATTCAGAGATAGTACCTTCTCGATCGTCGAGATGTAAAGGACACCAATCAATAGCCCAGACAGGAGCACCAGCATTGAAGATATGGGATGTGTTGTGTGGTATATAGTCCGCTTAATGAAAAGTGGGTTGATGCAGATGACACGGAGGAAGCTCATGGAGGCCCACCCATACAAATTGAATCGAACATCTTGACTTCTAGTCGTGTTTGCTGACCGAATTTCCCAAGGAAGCAAGGAACGGGAGGTGGAGGTTTGAAGAGATCATCGTCTGAGACACTCGTATCGGCAGGTAGGTAGACAGAGCCACGTCTAGGATTGTTTGTTGATATGGTTTATGGGAACAGGTGGGCTGAACATACTCTGGATCTAATACCTCCCAGCCTTGCTTGACAGTGAGGGACGGGTACACTCTTGGACGTCGATGGCTTTCCAAAGGATTTCCCTGGTCCCCTTCTTTGAACCAAGCTCTATCTTCAAGGAGCTCCCATACTGGGCCAGCACCAACGCTGTGTCCCCAAGCTTTGCCGAGCTTACGAGTGATCCCTTGACTGTAGAGGAAACTGTTCGTTGGAATTAGGGAGACTGGTTTGAATAGCTCTGGGGGTTTCGTGAGGCGAAGCGTCTGTAGTTGAACGTAGTAAAGTGGAGGTGGCCGATGTCGATGATGCAAGGCTGGAACGGGCAGGACATACATATGTCGACGCGATGCTCCAGGAAGACCTCCTGCTGAGCCCTTCCCGGTGGGTTTGGGAGTTCCAGTCGATTTCTTCACCCGGCGCGTACTTTTTGTCGTTGTCGTTGATATGACCACACTTTGGGTTTTGGGAGGATCTATATCTATATCTGAGCCTTCGAATGTTTCAGAATGATCAGGCTCATGCTGGGACTGGGCGGGAGGTAGCTCGGGAGTAAAGTCGCTGCCACTGTCTGCGTCCGAGATGCGTGAGGGACCAGCCTCATCGTCGACGCCGCCAGCGAGGAGGTAGTACTGAGGACGGCTCTTTCGAGGACGGAGAGACCTTGACATATTGATTGGTTCGGAGACGCGTCGGACCCTGAGCGAGGCTCGTGCGCGGATCACGCCTTTCGCTTACTTGAAACTCTGACTTCATAATCAACGTCACGCTTCTTTCTCTTTCTCTTCCTTCCACACAACATGTTCGCCATCGCTCGAAGTGTAGCAAGACCCGCTGCTGCCCGCTACTCTGCCATTGCAACGGCGGCGCGATACAAGCACACGCTGCCTGATTTGCCTTATGAATACGATGTGCGTCGCGTTCCCGAACTTTCTGTGCAGTACTAAACGTGTGTTCAGGCCTTGGAGCCTTACATCTCTGAGGAGATCATGAAACTACACCACTCGAAGCATCACCAAACGTATGTCAACGGACTTAATGCTGCTGAAGAGTCGTATGCCTCTGCGAAGAGCACCAAGGAGCAAATCGCACTCCAGTCGGCCTTGAAGTTCAACGGCGGTGGTAAGAATACTATTTCTGCTCGCAACACGTATCTTAATCACCCCGCTCTTTGTTGCTGTAGGACACATCAACCACTCTCTCTTCTGGAAGAACCTTGCCCCGGCCAATGGCGACGGAGGGAAATTAGCCGATGGACCATTGAAGCAAGCCATCGAACGCGACTTTGGTTCAGTTGATGCCTTCAAGAAGAAGTTCAACACTACCACGGCTGCTATCCAAGGAAGTGGTTGGGGCTGGCTCGTATGTCATCTTAGCTTTGCCGTTGGTACCGGCGTTCTAACAAGCTCTAGGGATTCAATCCTACGACAAGCAAGCTCGAAGTCGTCACCACTGCCAACCAAGATCCACTGATTAGTGCGTCGTTCTTCTCCGTTCCATGTAACCCCTTCTGATCATCGATACTCGCAGCACACATCCCTATCATCGGTGTGGACATTTGGGAACATGTATGTTACCGTTTCTTTCCGTATGACGTCATGTCTCCTAATCATTCTTGGATTAGGCATTCTACCTTCAAGTGCGTTATCGTCCTTTCATACCATTCATTAGCTTCGCTGACTTTGGGTTCAGTACAAGAATGTTAAGCCAGACGTAGGTTGATCCTTTTCAATATGTTGCCCATCCTCACTTCCCTCTCTGCAGTACCTCAACGCGATTTGGAGCGTCATCAACTTCAAGGAGGCTGAGTCACGTTTCCTTGAGGCCTCTGCTTAAAAGTCCGTACATTTGTATAAAGTCACGGTGCACAATACATCCTTTCCGCGTCTCTGACTCGACACGAACGAAGATGCGTTTCAAAGCTGGTATATTTCGGGTATATCGCGCGTGTATACTAACGGTCCAAAAGCGATTACAACAAGGCTATCTTAATCTATCACTAACTTGGAGGAATCTTGAAGAATTGTGAAAGCGAAAAGATTTAAGAAGGTGGCCTGTTCAGAAATTAGATCAGTCTTGCACTTCAGCTCTGGCCATGGACGACTTACACTGCTGGAATGCTAGTGGTAGCACCAGGTTGGCTGGTCAATCGGGGGAAGGGTTTCTTGCGGCACTATGTGTGATTTTTGGTTTAGCATTCGCTCAACGACGTAGAAAAGCAACACGTACAGAAGCCTCAATATCCTTGATAGATTTTCCAGGCGGGAAAGTAGGTGTCTTGACGCGGCCTTTGGGAACTGGGATGACCTCCGAACAGTCGGTCAAATGCTTGCGGTTTTGTCCGATAATAGCCATTTTAGCCATCGCCGCCTCAAACTTGGTCACCATAGACTTGGGTGAGGCTGGGAAATGGGTGAATTAGCAATTGGGTTTCGGTGATGATTTTGAATTAAGAATATTCACTGATAAAGGACTGCCACTCGCACGCGGTACGCGAATCCCTTGAAAAGAACGTGAGTTGGATGGGTTGGGTAGAGTTAGATATTGGGGAAGCAGACCTTGCGAATGCACCGTCGGACTCGAGCCTGAATTCACCAGGGAGGGGAGACTTGACTTCACCCTTGTGGAGACCGTCACCTGGGATAACAGTTCCTTTGAGCAACGTCTAGAGTTTATTTGTCAGTCCAGCACATAGAAATAAGACTACGCCTCATCTTCACCTCAACGAAGAACTGAGCATCAAAATCAGAGGGCGTGGAGTCAAAGGGGTGGCCAGCAATGGAAGGGTCAATCGTATCTTGCGCAGCGACAGAGTGAGAAGCCAGCAAAGCAACCACTTCATCAGGACTCAATCCAGCATCACCCATACGAGCAAGGATACTGGTGACTGAGTCAAACGGTTCCGGTACCAAATGATCGGGCGAAGGCTTCGTGGTGTTCGAACGTCCAGCCAAGAATTCGAGACGCGGCCCGGCTGCACAGTTCGATACACCAACGGCACCAGCAAATTGAATGCTACAAGCAAATAAACTCTCAGTCAGAGAAAACACTTTCATCGAAGAAACTTGAAATTTCACGCACAAATCGCCAAAGGAAACCTTGTGTTTAATAGCGAGCGGTCGTTGAGCTTCAACAATTTCATCAACGCCATTATTCGCAGGGAAGGTGACCTCATCAGGGAAGAGCATGATAGATCCATCTTGTCAACAGTTTAATCAATACGCTGATGGTCAATGGGATTCTGATTTGCTTACCCGCTCCGCCGCCACTGTTCGTATGGTCTTGTGGTTAGTGATGCGATGTAGAAGAGTGCATGATGATACTAACCCATATTTCCCTTGCCTGAACAGAGCAGGGGAGAATCCGATGGCATCATGGAACGTGAGCTATCGAAAGATAATAAGAATGAATTTGAAGACAAACTAAGAGGAAGGACTTACCCTCAACGACTCGTGTACTTCTTCACCTGTAAGCGACTTAGACCTTGAACCAAAGGAAGTAACTACCGCGCGTAACGTACCACATTCACCGCCATCAAACCTAACGTAAAGGATCAGACAACGGTGGGTTAAACGAAACAATAAAAATCACTAACAAGTTCTCTTGAATGTCATCCAATACATCAAACCACACGCAACACTACCAGAACAGATATACGCCGTCAGCAATCAACTCCCTCTGAAGAAACAAACAAGAGAAGAAGAAAAAGAACAACACCACGCATACCTCTTGGTGACTCGCTGTCCTTCCTTTGCTGCACTTTGCGCGTTTAGCAGGGACGGCCAACGCAACAGGGAGCAGTAGAGCAGTAACGATCGGAACGAGGAGGGAGCGGACACAGTGAACCATCGTAACAGGTAAAGTGTCAAGGACTAAGATACCAAAGGAAGGGTAAGTCAGCTAGTCAAGATGACTGAGGAACGGAATCAAGACACGTACGTCCTTTATATACACGTCCTCCCGTCCATCTCTCCCCTACATAGTCATCTACATACAAATCGGCGGTACCCAAAAATAAACCAAAGTGTCAAACTACAACGGTTTCTCGTGCTACCATCCAACAACCGGCGATGATACAAACACAGCTCTGACAGCCATTGATTTCAACCGCAGTACCTATGTATTGAATTCAAATCCCATCTGATGGTGAAATCACCGCCGCTCGAGCTGTGAGTATGGGGAGGGGAGTCACTTGGGTACTTCTGTGTGTTGCGTTTGTTGCGAAGGTTATTCGGGAGTCCTGTGTAATGTAGTGGGATTAGTGAAATATCTAACTGGCATGAGAACGTCGTGCTGACCCGTTCGAACGCGATTCTTCCCCGAAAGTCCAGCATTATAACGTGTAAATAAGGCAAGGAAATCGCGATAAAGGGATCCGTAGACTAAGGAGCTCCGTAATATCAGGGGATACGTGAGTAACTTCGAGGATTTGATGCGACCGAGTCCACTACACCCATGCCAAAAACGTTGGGGATTCCCACTATAATACCATTTGTCAAATTACGGCGCGATTTGGGGCGGGATAGTCGAGGAAAACAAGGAATGATAGAGTTGGCGAGCTGTCCACGTTTCAATGATGGCTGTTGACCGTATGGAAAGATATGACTGACATGAGAGCGTCGTACTTGCTCGATATTGAATCCTCCTGCAGGTCCACAAGAGCAGTCAATGGGGGCTGAAGCGACACAAAGATCAGGCAAGGAATGTGCCTGCCCAAAGAAGACAACGTTGGTAACAGAGGGGATGCGTGGATGACTTCGAGGTCCGAGACCACCATACCCGTGCCATAGTAGTTAGGAATTCCCACTATAAAACCATTAGTCAAGATTCAGGCGCGATTTGGGAGACAGCTCAGGATAGCCGATAAAAACGAGGAATGATTAGAGCTGGCAACGGTCACTGTTTCAATGATGGCTGTAGTCGAGCAGGCAACGTGCGCGAGGGCGGTATGGGGTATGACGAAGGACCGCGTCAGCCGGAAATTGGATGAGTACTCTATGAGCGTGAGTACAAGTTGAAGAGGCGTTGTGAGCCAGGAAGGTCGCCTTGAGTTCTGGCAAGGGCTTATGCGAGTAGACATCTCCTGTTTCAGTATGAGCGCGCATGAGTTGACAAAGTGTTTTATCGGCCACTACACGACGGGCGGCCAGTCGGTCGAAGACTCGAAGGGACATGGAGGTTTCTTGGAGTGTGGCGTGATGTTTCGCGATGTCACTGTCACAAGATGGATGGAGGGGGGTGCAATCATTGATTCCTGTTGCGTACAAATTGAGCGTTCTGGGAAGAACTTTTCAAGGATATAAGGCTTCAAGCTTCAGCGGCAGCACTTGCGAGAAGTCTCGACGCGAAAAAAGACAACACCCAGACTGTGTTCAAAGTGGGCCGTGAATTCAGGTCAATGCAAGAGAAATGCGGCGATGCAGTGGGTAAGAGATGTGTAGAACATAACATTGAAAAGATGTAACGAAGACTAGAGGTTGAGATAGCGTTAGCCTCTCGGAAAAATGAATAGGAACTGAGAACACACACGAAGTAAGATACGCGTAGGTGTTACTGGGTCTTCATGAAGTTTTGGTCTTTAATCCGCTGCTTATTTTCCCGGCGTCTCTGCACTCTCTCCGCCTTTCCACCAGGTCCGTCGTCGGGGTATACTTTTGGAGAGAGAATTGTCCAAAGCCATTCCGGGTACTCTTCATCAGGCTGTGCGACTACCGGCTGCTGGCCTTTGAGGTAATTGACGCCTTCTAGGATGGTATTTGGCGTACATGAGGATTTCGGAGGACCTGTGCCTTACTGTAAGGTCATAAAAGTGAAGAAGGCAAAGGACAACGCTTACCTCCGGCAGGTGGCTTAGTGCTTGGTGCAGCGGACGTCTGAGTGGCCGGGGCCTTCGTGGCATAACCGCACCGTATGCAGCGGTTCAAGAGTGGACGGCGAACTGCGTGACGAAGAGTAGGGAACATGGTTGGACGATAGGGAGAAGACGCGCCGCCGGAAATGGGTCTTTGGCTGACGTAAGCAGGTCCCTCGCTCCGTTGTTCCTTCAAGCGATGGCCACTTGCTTCGCCACGTACTTACCCCGCATTCCACAACATCCGGGGCAGATGTCCGAAATTCTACCGCGCAGAGGACACAAGTACTCGTCTCAGTTGATCGCACTCCGGCTATGTCTGTAGCGCTATTGTCCCCGTGCCACTCTGTCTTTGCTGTTTTGCTGTCATTCCCGGGCCCTCTCTCTCTCTTCTCACACACAAGTCGGGTTGGTTTGTCGATTCAGAGTCTGCCTGGCCAAATGTGCTCTCAAATCATGTCACAGCAATGCTGACTGCTTATCGCTTCCCGATTTGGCTGCAAACCTCGTGTTCTGTGGAATGTCTGCCTTGCGTTCGAATTCTGATCCCCGTACATGTCTCCCTTAGCACAACATCTAGCGCCCTCCTCAAAGTGCTAAAACTCAACTATACCGATACAAGCTACCCGTGCCTCACATCCATTCCGCCTTCATTCTCGTAACTGAGCTATCGTCTTTTGGCTTCCCGACTAGTCTCCATGCCTCCTCGAATTCGCACTCCTGGTCCGACATCCATCTCAAAACTACCCAGCCGAACCGCCTTACTTCTCTTCCGTGTCGGGTTGCTTCAAGCACGTTCCTTCTTTGCCTCCTGCTAGCCCCAATCCACCTGCTCCTACTCCAGTAATCCTATCATTTACATCCTGTTTCGAAGCTCAGCTGGCCTTCAGTAGCTCTCCCGAGACCACCATCTCTCACGTGTGCTCAATAGCATCCTGACCTGTTCCATGGTGCATGCCTTCTGGACAACATCTCTGCGACGTGTGGCTTCTCGTCCGGACAGCATGTATATTCAGCGCCTAGTACCTGCTGTTCTACACATGTATTGCAGCATTAGATGGTCCTTCCATCGATGTCTACCTACTGAAACTTGTCTCGCCCATTGCCCCCATCAATCATTGATTAGATTAAGAAACGCACAAAAGTGACGTTCGTCCTGTGGGGTATCACTTCTAGAAAGCTCACCTGCGGTTCAACACGAGGAGAGAGCTAATCGCTACTTGCTCGCATTACTGGCATGGTTCGTATCCATCCGTGATCAGTGGTAATCCTATCTCGTTCGATCGTGTTCATTTACGCATTAGATCATCGACGCCCAGAATCCCTTATATGTATTCCCAATCTGCATCTCATCTACACGAGGTTTTCATTCCTTATTTCCTAGAAAACACCGCGACATGGACTTTCACCGTCTACTTCTTCAGGGCTTTGGAGGAATATAGGTAAGCACGCTCAAAGACCGCCAGCAGCCTCGGGCGTATTTACACCATTTCCGCGCGTTGAGCTTCTCCGTTTCATATACTTACTTCGATAGCTGGTCTTGGCACAATATGCTTTCGTACCTTCGTGAAGGAAAGTCCGGTACACCGTGTTCCTTCATCCGATGCTCATCCTTCCGTTCCCTAAACATCCAATCATGTGTACCAGCTTGCCTGACACCCGATCTCGTGTCCTCATATACCGTATCCTAATCGAGCCCCACGCCACTCCGTCCACTATGCCATGGTTCAAATATCTTGCCTAGCACACAGGGTTCAACTCACAATCAACCTCATAGATTATCTACTTATCTACCTCTTACGCGGAAGTCGAAATCCACGCCACCTCATTAAACCAGCTTCTCGAGAGACCCGTCCGCCAATTCTCAATTGTGTTATGTATGTACCTTCCCGGATCCAATTATACGCGGGGATGCCAGATATATATGATTATGATAATCTATAATCGCAAGCATCAGATGAGAGCTTACCACACCAATCTTCGTCTCACAGGACGAGATAATCGCGCGATAGCCATCAGTCGCCGACGCTCACATTTCCGGGCCTGAACGTACATACGACATAAGCGTATATAGCACAGCCCAAAACGAGCCCTCAGACCTACCCACCACTCGCACACCTGCATCCACAGCTCCGTACGAATGTTCGAATTTCCAACACGTTGATTATGAACTGGCTTTCAACGTTCAACCCCGCCGGATCTACTCCCACATCGGTACAGCGATAGTGGGTATGGAAGAGATATAGAAGAGATATACGAACCTACATGGTACGAATGACCAGCCAGATGAGCTGAACCTGATTGGTGAGTCGCGCAGACCCGGGTATTGGCTCGACGTTCTAGGCGACGTGTAGGTTGAATTCCATGCTTTATCCTGGGAAGTATATACACACAAGACCACGGTCCTCTCAGTGGCGTCTGGAAGTTCTATTCCTTCTATTGGCCGGAGTCCCATCATAATGGTAGAGTAGATATACAAGCTAGCACACACATCCATCATACCCATCCACAATCGATGCGTCTAGAACGATCCCCCAACCTTCCTGGTCTGATAACTAAGCGCCTTCCAGTTGCAGTTTCCCTTGGCCTCCGTACGTAGCCAGCATTCCTATGACTTGGTCACATTGAAAGAAGGAAAGCTTCCATTCGGCTACACTAGAGGATCAGGTGGGAAGTCCCACACGTCTTAATCGCCTCAAGTTCTTCGTTCTCTTCAGAACACCGGATCCTGTGAGTTGCCCATATCCGAGAATCATATCGCGAAATGCCACTCTCAGTCTCTTGTGGAAACTCAAGTTCCTCGTAATTTTGGAACACATCGCACATCGCACGTCGCATGTCCCGAGCATACGCATACATGTTTAGCCAAGCTAACAAAACCCACTGGCACAATTTGAACACCCGAATTTACAGCGAACTGCGTGAACTAGGTTTGCTTCTCCCTCCACCTCATATATGTGCGATGCAAAAGATGCAATGAGGCGTATAGAGCTGTTAGACAATGACATGTCTCCTTTGAGATAGAGCAAAAACTCGAGGTGTTGGAGAAGATGCCAGAAAATGGGCTGATTTTTTCGTCTTGTCTTTTTTTTGGCTTGCCTCGTGTCGGATTGAAGTCCCGTTAGGCCCCTGTCCCCTCATATACGTTCAGGAGATAACACAGCCACCCCCGGACTTGGGGCAAGGAGGCAAAATCACGGTGTGGCGGGTTAACCCCAGTCGAAGTGTTCGTTCGGCCTTAGCCTGGCATAAATTTCGGACGATAAAATGTATTCTTTTTCATCGTTAATAGAAGACGAAAAGGCCAGCAACATGGGTCCTGGTTAATCTTCGCTGGTTACCATGGTCGTAACTTATGGGTGCGTCTGATGCATGGCAAGGTCGGTGACGAACCTCCACCTGGGTTATACGTAGAACCACGGCACCTGACAACCCATCCATCCGTTGGGTTTCCGAACCAGCTTCTGTACAGTCTGGATACAGGGCCAATATAACCTTGATATCAACGTTTCAAGGCGTAGCTGGGCGCGCACCAGCGTCCCAAACCAAGCAGCTACGCAACTGCGCCTGCACAGTCAGTACACATGCATCCAGTCCTGAAAGGGGACACTAGAACAGGGTCCGGGTAATCTCGGGGCGTTCTTCTCAGCAGCTTTACTGTGGGGGAAGCTGTACATGAGAGAGAGAGACACGCGAATGAATTCAAATTCGAGATGACTGTGCACTCGAGACGAACTGAAATCGTCATCCTCGGCACTTCTTACACTCCACCTGCGGGCCCTGGAGGCCTGAGGGGGGACGAAGGGAGCCTTGCTCATGCCCAGCCGCCGTGAATACGCAACATGGGAAAAAAGGCCCGCGATTCCCGGTTCTATGATTATCTATCGGCTTGAAAAGGTCATCTTCCCTCCTGGCTGGCTGGAAAAGAAAAACGCGTATATTTCCGGAGCGGTAAGGGAGTATACCCACAGGCAAACAGGCTAGGGAATATCCAGGGATGAAAGTGAGCTCGCGAGCGTCGTGCCGTCCGAGGAGCACACTATTGTATTTTACCATCGCTACATTCCGCTGGGATGCCCGTTTATACCCAAGTCCAGGCCAGGCCATCCCGTGAACCCACAAATGTACATTTTTCACACCGTCTGCAGAAACGACCGGTTGCAGAGGCTAATGTTCTCCGAATTCGGAATCATCGCATGCTTCGTCATTTGTTGTTCGGCGAGACATGGAACTTGCGCGTACCCGCGAATCAGAGGCTCTGACTCATTCGTTTTCGTTCGGATTCGCCAGGAAGGAACGGATGACCAAATGAGTCATGACTAAAAACGAATTTCGAACACAAACGCCATTAGGAGACTGGAGGCACATCTGAACTGACGTCGAAACTCACTTGGGCGTAAAGCAGTGGTGCGATGCACGTCATTGCAAAGAGCTCTCCTCGAAGAGACCATCTCTCCCTCAGTTCAGATCCAATGTATCATGTATGACATCATTCAATTTCGTCGTTCATCCACTACCACTAACTACTACTACTGCTCCTCCAAAGTGACGTTCTAAACGTATCATGAAAAAGGTGTGTACCTAAGTAAATCGTTGGGATATCCTCGATCCCATGTGATCATCTGATCAAGTGAAATAAAATGCTATGCGACTGGAATAATATCAAGAAGTGAGAAGTGCGGTGATACGAAATGCACAGGCGAAATATGGGTAGCGCGAGAGGGGGGAAGCGAACAAAAAAGCCAAATGTGGCATATGAAGTGGAGAGAATGCGGGTGCAATGCGTTACGAGAGTGGAGGGGTTGGATCGTGGACGAAGGTGGCTAAGCAAGGGGAACACATAAGGATATCCGGAAAGCGTGATTGCGAAGAAAGAAATGCATGATGAGAATGGAGAAATGAATGCGATTGCGATTTGTCCATAGCGGGTGCAAGCGAGAAACCATGAGAATGCGAGGAACCAAAAAAGGATGCGAGGGAGGTTGGGTATAGTGATGAGGGGCATGATGTGAGTGTCGAAATGCTCGAAACAATAATTGAGCGACCAAAGACATCTTGCGGAGACGCTGAACGTGATCAATGCGATACGACTGCACTCAACCTTCTTCGAACTCTCTTCTTCGCACGGAATACGCCTAACCGCCACCGCAAAGCAAAGCACGACCACTGGCGTTGCAGTGACTGCGTGCACGTGGGGGTATACTCTTCTTGTTCATCCTCCTCCTGGTCTTCGACGGCTGCAAGAGTGCGAGTGTCACTGCGAGTGGACTCGATCGAGCGCCTGACTGGTGCTTCATCGACTTTCTCCGAGAGTCTCTTCTTCTCATCTCTTGTCTGTGATTGGTGACGCGTGCGTGAACCGCGTAGGCGGGAGACGCAACGTCTATGGAGCGGCTGTGGCTCGTTGTCGGACAAGAAAGAGGAGTCGAGGGGAGAGTCGTCGAGAGCTGTTTCTTCTGAGGAGTAGGATGTTGGGGATGATGATATTGGGGATGATATGTAGGTGTAGGTTGTTGTTGGGTAGGAGGGCGCGTAGCGACTTGTCGCGTACATGGAGTGCCTCTTGTTGTAGTAGTTGTTTGAGTACCGACGCTCCTGGACGTCGTCCTCGTCGTCGTCCTCATCCACGGCGGTGCCGAGCTCCCATTGTGGACGCGAGTAGGGGTAGTACGCCGAGTTTACGGAGACGGAGCGGCGTTTTGTGGGGGAGTAGGAGGGGAAGTGTCTGAAGTCTGGGTCGTGCAGGTTTCCGTGGTGGTCGACATAGGCGGCGTTTGAGGAGGAGGGGGATGGGGACGAGGAGGAGTAGGCTGGGTCGAGGAGCCGGTCGATGTCTGCTGCGCGTGAGGAGGGCGAGTATCTGGAGGAGTGGTGGTAGTACATGTTCGAGTCAAAACCCATTGGGGGGAAGGTCTGAGGGCAGGAAGGGCCTTGGTTTGAGCAGTGTCTTTATATAAGCCGCCACTCCCAATCGGGCAATCAGCACATCCGACTGAACCGGCCCAGCCACTCCGAGCCGGTTCGCCCACCTACCTCAATGAAGCCGCGTTGCACCGAATCGAAATCAGATAGCCTCACTCGACTTTTCCTTTGTCTTTATCAATTTCCTCTTTTTGTCCAATGCCCTCAAGGTCCACCTCACACTGCTCATGCGTCCGCCAAGCACGCCTCCTCCCGCCCTCTCTCTCACCGCTTACCGGCTGATTCGATATCACCGCGTCATCTGCGTCTTACTTGTTGCGAAACCGCCTACCAACCGCTTACCGCTGCGACCATCACGCATACCCAAAAAGCCCCTGGTATATGATCCATTTCTCCTAACTTTATCTTGAGGTGTCTATGATTGCGCTTGTACCGCACCAAAGCCCGATCCCCCACGAATCCACCTCACAAAGCCGTGCCCAACAATACCCCTTGTCTGCGGGGAAATCGAAATCTTATCAGCAACACCTGACAAACGTCGTGTCCATGCACAATGCAGCTTGATAAGGTCATGTCTCAGCACTCCTGTACCACCGTACCGCACAAAGCCGGTGCTCCTCGAGGTCTCTGACGCCAGCAAATCGATCCAAATGTGGGGTAACACATCATCTTATCTAATCACCGTCCCTTGCTTACTCGACATCTAATCTTATCCTTTCTCCGGTGACTATGGACCGACATTAAGTCGCCGGTCCTACCTTGCTCCGAACTCCCACCTTCCTCATGCCCGCTTTCCACAACTTGATGCAACTCCTCCACCTCTCCCTCGCACCACACAACTACTTCTCCTACCAATCTTCGCACAACCCAGCTCGCCACGACGGTAGTCAACCATACGATACGGTAAGTCTGGGCCTCTGTGCTGGTCCAGAATTCCAGTGGTCTAGACCCCTTCGCATGAGTGCACGTATGTCTTTTCATCGATTTATCGCGTTGTACATCCTAAACCTTCGTGCCTAAGACTCAAATATCATATCTTTGGGCCAGCTCCGCGGTCGAGATACCGTTTTCGCAGAGAAGTCCCATCTTTGTCGCAGAGAAGGTCTAGAAGCATCGGGCATGGATCCAAGCGATTTCTGCTTCCCCTTCCAAAAGTTCTGAACCAGGACGTTTCGAATGATTCCTTCAATGCTTACTATATGGAAATGTCTATATGTGCGTACATGTAACACCTTCTATACCCCACCGTACATCCAACGGAATACCACGATCGGATCGAGATGCCGGCTACCTCTCTATTTTTACTCCCAACACTGGAAAATCCTGGCCTAACGTCCTAAAGCTTGACATGAGGATTTGCCAATGATTTTCAACTAGCGCAGCATGGTACTACGACGCGACATACACTACGACGCGACATACAACCTCCAACCGCGTCGTATATCGACGCTTCATCTATCCCTCCCGGTATCTCTCGCACTGTACCCCCTGGATCAAGGCGAAGTCATCGGGCTTTATGATTGCTCCTCCAAGTTTTTTTTCGCGTTTGGTCTGCTTCTTTCATCGCCATCCCCAAGAGTTATGGTTCCCTTCCTCCTCATTGGCCAGCCTTCTTCCAAAGCTCGAGAGGGGAAGTGTTAATGAACACGAACCATATGGTCGATACTATCTTCCCACCAACACTACACGATCGGATCGAGATACCGGTGAATTACCTGCCACGCTCGAGTTGCCCCAAGGTCTCAGCGAGGTCAACCTCCCCTTCCCCGCCCCCTCCACTCTCTTTCATCGGAGTCATCTGCCTCTTTGCTTGGCCTGCTGGCTGGGTCACCAACGTGTCGTCTTTGTCCTCCATGACTTGCTCTATCTGACGTCTTTCATCTCTGAAAGCAAAGACAATTTGCCACATGACGTACCGGATCGAGATGACCGGTCTTCACACTCTCATGAAGGCTCACGGATGGGTCATTGATTTGCTTGGGCCTGGGCCACGAAGTTCTCAAAGCTGCAGTGTGATCATTCAGCAAGGTATTTCAGTCTCAAAGCTGACTAGCGATTGGAGCATTTCTACCGGCTTCCGTGCCTCCGTGGCTTCTCTCCTCCATCCAGCCAGTACGTTCCCAGTAAATTGACTTTCTTTCTCTTTGTGCCCTAACTCTGTCATCGAAGAACTGGCCTTGGGATACGCACCAGGGCTATCATAGGCCCCTTCGTTCCGAAGAATACGAATATACACACTCCCATGACACATCGACGAACATCCTTTGTGTTTATCGGATGGCCCACTATCTACCGATCCTATCTTCTCCGCTCAACATGAAAGAACGGATCGCGATACCGGTGTCTCAAGGCAGGCTTGGTGGCGTATGAGTAATCCTTTTCACTCGTGAGCTTTCGGGAACACTGGATGGTGACGTAGGTCCGTCTATACCTCTTTGACGGGTCACATATGAACGTTTTCATATTAACTCGGGATTTTTATCTCCTGTCCTCAGGGCCCCCTTAGATATCCCTTTGTCTAGAGGCTGGAGTAGACAAAGAACAGACCAAGCCATGACGATGCTTTGCGATATAGTTCATCACAAGGTCTTTGACCCTTCAAAGTGATTGCCACGATCTATGTACGACCTTCCGCGGAAACAGTGAAGCCCCAGCTCCTTATATCCAGTCGGCCGATGATGTAGAAGTCGTATTCCACGGTTTTCCCAGCTCGATGCCCCATCATCAGCGACGGCAGCGTATTTCCGCACAGTTGACTTGACGTGCTTATGCCTTCACCTCTTCTTGCTGGGGGAATACTTTAACTCTTTGATCGGTGACCTTTGCTGACAGTTGATGGTGAGATAAGTAACCGAAATCCGATATAGATTACAGGTCCAATATAGCACACCTGGCTTTGTGTCTTGCCCCATCCACCTGGCAATCATCGCAACATGATACGCCTCGTGTTCTGGCTCATGTTCACGTTCCTATCTATGGATAAAGGATAATGAGCTTGCTCGCTCTTTCAATTATACCCTTTGAGGGGAGGGTGTCTAATTTCAGGACCTCACGACGCGCAACAGCAACACGTTCATGAACTCATGGAAGGTCTTCGTAGGGCGTGCTTTGTGTCATACACAGGATCCAGCCAACTGGGGTGAGTTGCTGTCTTCTGGCAGATTCTCAGAGCAATAAGCTAAGAAAGGGAATTTCTACGATTGTAGGTGATCATGATGTTGTAGCGCGGGCACGTTCTTTCTCACAGCAGCCCTTTGCCCAGCGTCAACTTTCACCTCGAGCATGCGCATTCGAGTTATCTGACGCCTCGGCATGGTTTGTAAACCGCCTCATCGACCTCCATCGACCACGGAGCTCCCCTTTCTTGATGACTCGATTTAACTCGTTTGCACTTCCAATTCCTGTCTGATGGCTGAGTCACAAATGGGTTTGAGTATGAACTGACAAACATACGCCTGACCAATCCGAGGTGAATCAGCATCAGCTCTTCCAGTAGTTCTTCTGTCGCCTTCTTTTCCCTTTGCGAGCAGCGAGGCTGCGCTTATATCGCACATCGGTGATTCCAGTGACGCGATGGTTCGCGAGCTGGGTTGATTCCGCGAATCAGACCAGGACGCGTTTCTTTGAGTCTTTTTGGAAAGACACAAGGAATGTTTTCGTGTGTTCGAATTCGACGAGTCCCGGCTCCAAAACTTCGGTGAAATAGCATCTGCCCTTATTTGGTATGTCTTTCTCTCGCCACACTTGCGTAGTTGCCAGACGCAACATGAAGATGTTCAGCGTGCATGTGGTTCGTACGTTGTTCTGGTCGGTATTGCTTTGATTGCACGTTGTAACGATGCAGTCCTCTAACCGCTTTGTAGTTTCGATGAATTCGTTATCTATCAGGTTTGCTGTTTCTAATCGACGATCACCTTTGTTGCTCCGGAATCCATCCATCCACTGTTGGCGAGGAATACTGGTCACTCATGCACTCGGGATCTATACGCAGAATCAATCGTCGGGTGCTGGGCTTTAATGGCATACTTACCGAACACACATCAACAACTGGTTCCCTTTCCCATAACGTCCATGGTGTATTCTCGGGGCTTTCATTGGCTCAAGGCGATTTGCAGGCGTTACGTCGTGGGGACTCCTACCTTCTGGCTGACGTCTTTGCTGTGGCGAGCGCAGTTATGGCTCAGCGCGGTGAAACAGAAACTTCGGTGGATTTTAGCTGGATTCTTGCGCACCTTTAATCTCTGGAGGAGTTTGTCGACGTCTCCTTCTGCCCCTTTTCCCGGAGTCGACGTTCGGCTGTGGTGTTTGCGCATGCGCTACTGAAGAATTGTTTCACTGTTCCCAAATGCCGAGTGGTTCTCGGAGCGATTGAATTGCGATGTCGCCATGTTCAAGGGTACAAAGGATATTGTTGACTACAAATTACGAAATATATAACCAATGTGCTGGTGGACTAGGGAGTCGCCGTCCAGGTCGTGTAGGAAGTTGGCCTGCAAGTGCCGTCATTTGACCTCGTCCGCGATCGGAGTCGTGCTCATTGTCGTGATGCGCGTGTTGGATTTTTGGATCCCGGCTTGCTACCAAATCGCCAAAGAAATTCGGAAGGTCGTTGCGATGCTAGGATATTACGGGAAAAGCCTCGTGCAAGTGAGAAGTGGGTCGGACCCGAATATCCTTGGGAATTTGCTGGAAATTTTTATGGGTTCGAGAGCGTCGTTTGTGCTGGATACCCCGAGTTGTGGGTGCTACTGGTCGTCAGTAGGTGGGTTTCTCTCTTCATAACCGCGTCTGTGTGGTGCTTATCGAATGAACTTCTTGTAGGGCAGTATCGTGTCACAGGTTGACTAGTTCGCGATCAAACGCGCCCAGTGGGTTCGGAATTGTCCCCGATAAATAGCAAAATAAACTGCATGTTGAACATGAGCTCATAACCCCTGCCAGGGACATGGTGATGGATATTCTTTTTCTTTGGGGTTCTCCGCACCAAAGGTTGTGAAGGCGAGCTTAGGCGTAGGCTCGTAGTGCAGTGCGGCGAGCTGTAAGTACTACGTTGATTTTGCGCCCCGGATCGCTTGAGCCTTGAGCTGACCGGCAATGGAAGGACCCCATAATAGCTACTTACAGCATTGGAACAGAGAGCCACAGTCTACAGCTTCCAGCACCGCGATCGAACATGAAGCTTAGTCTCAGTGGGCACCTGATAAGCTTCTGTTACATATCCTGTCGCCGTCTGACAGAGTCAGGCTGCACGTATAAGGAAAGCGGTTGGGGAAACAATGGGGAAAACGAACTGGCCTGGGGGTGCGACGTTTCTTCGGGCTCTGTGAGACTGGCTGTAGGGTGTCCTTACCGAACACGAAGATAACGCGCGTCGATAGCTTCATCCCGGCATCTTGGCGGCGTTAGAGGGCAAGTTGTGCGCCGTCGCAACCGACGACGAGTCACTCGTACTCCTGAGGCGCCCCCTAGCTCTGGTAAGCGCTTGGAAGGAGGTTACGCAAGCGGGCGTCTTGTTGGTTTGCTTAGCACCAGCCCGCGAGACCAACAAAGGCGGCTTTCTTGCAAGTTATTCCTTATTCTTGGCTACGACCTCCGCTCATCGTTGACGCTGCCCAGCAGCCTTCCTCCCCGCGTCGCCCACGATGGCCGCATCGTTCGCTGCGTATGCCTCGCAGTTCCTCAACCGCCAGCAGCAGAGTGCGGGTACTTCGAGCTTATCTTCCTCTCAACCCATGTTCTTCTCCTTTACCACAGACAACGGGTCGCGTGCGGGTCACAGCCCAGACGATTCAGACCTCGATGACCACGATGACCCACATCTAGGCTTCAGCAATGCGAGTAGAGCGGAGCAAGGCCGCTACTCGGCTAGACAGCCCCTGCCAGAGGAGGACGACGACGAGGATCCATATCTGCGTCTGGATGAAGATGACGGACCGCAGAGATTAGACCCTCGGAATGCGCATAGCTCGAGATATGAACACCAGAACGCCCCTTTAATCGCGTCAGACATGCGCGACTCACGACCCGACGCATCCGAAATGAGAGGCTGGCTCGCACACCAGGCTTCCCCATTACGTCCATCTCGCTCACCGTCCCCATCGCCGTCCACGTCGTCGGCCTCATCGTCGTCCTCGTCGAGCGGACCCCCTCCCGACATATTCTTGAGCCCGGGAAACCGTCGTAAACCTACGTCTCCACGGCCTCACCGTCCTCAACCCCCACCACCACCTTCACGGGAGCCAGCGTCATTATCATTGACCCAGTCTCTTCTGCCAAGGGACGGTCAGTCGCGCCCCGTTCACTTATTCTCGCTGCCAGACCCTCGACATACTCGTTTACGTCGCAAGTACCATGACTCAATATGGACCGCAGCTTGGCTTACTGGAGTTTCAATATGCGTCGTCGCATCTCTACTCTCCCTTTTCCTCACACACAAGCCTTCCAAACGTTATCCCCATCTAACATTACCGTATACGACATTTCTGCACACAGTCCCACTCCTCACCATTCTCACATTCCTCAGCGCAATAGCAGCATACGTACACATCTGGTTACTCAAGGTTTTCGTCAAGCCGGTTATGATCGCAACATCATTATTCGTACCTGTGACGCTACTTATATCCGCCCTCTGGGCTTTTATCGGGAGCTTCATGTGGGATGCAGACACAGAGCCAACGTGGGGGGAAACTGTTGGGTGCGTCAATGCGATATCTATTTCACTTTCTGTGTTCTAATCATTCCTTAAAGTTTGCGTCTCTTCGCCATCATACCACTCCTGCTATGTCTCTATACAGCTCGTCGTCTCCTCCATCTCCCACAAATCCTTCATACCGCCTCATCAACACTCTCCCTCTCCACTGAAATACTGACAGACAATCCCTTCTTACTGGCCTTATCCCCCGCAATACTATTGCTCACGCTAGTTATTAGTATCCCATTCATTACACTCATATTCCGTCTCCTTCTAATAGGGTACGCAACGGTTGGCCCGGTTGAAGGGACAGCAGAATGGCATGTTCAAGGTTGGGCGAACTGGGGTATTGCCTTTACAGTTTGTGTATGGCTTTGGACATGGGGAGTTGCAAGGGGAATCCTTAAGATGACATGTGCGGGAGTCATTGGTGCATGGTACTATGCTGAGTGAGTCCATTCAGTATCTTGGGATACTGATCGAAGTGTTTATATGTTGCATCAGTTTCAGCGCACCTCCACCTTCCCCAACGTCAACACACACGATACACGCTGCTCTCATCCGTTCAACGTCGCCTTCATTGGGGTCCATCGTCCTTGCTGCCCTCATCCTGACTCTCCTTCGCCTGCTTACCTTGATCGCAATCTTCCTGAACAATCTCCCGAACTACGCATCTCGTTTCGTCACTTCAGTGTCTGCGATACTTCCTCCTGCCGTTGGTATCCCCCTGCGAACATTCCTGCTGGGAGCTGGGACCGGTGTGTTAAGAGCGTCGATGCTGCAGGGGATTGCGTGGTGTATAGGCACGGTCGAGAATATCACCAGTGCTTTCAGTCGTTACGCCTTGATTTACGGGGGCTTGACTGGTGATGCGTTCATGGATAGTGCGAGACGAGCTCAGGCTTTGACTCGCAGCGTCGAACAGCAAGCGAGAGTGGGCAGGAGGAGATTTAAGAATGAACGTAAGAGTCGTCTAATGCTTTCTTATGATTTTGTAATTAAATCTCTTTGCAGCACCAATGGCGCTTTTGACCATTGCACCACTCACTCTGACATTTCCATTCGCTCTGACGACGTACCTATTCGTCGCACATACCCTCGGTGCACCTGATCAAGCACTTGGGGCTGCTGTGCTGGGTGGAGGCGTTACGGCGCTGGTTGGGATGTTTTCAGTGGGTTTGGTGGATGATACGTAAGCCTTTTCTAACCCCTTCTCAATATACCGACCTTGACATCCTGAGCAGTGTCGATACCCTCTATATTTGCTACTGCATTGACAAGGATACTGGTGAACAGCGAAGGAAAGAGGTTTTCTCTGCCGTACGTCTTCTAATTTCGCTCCTCAGTATCCTAGACTAACTCTATCTAGTTCGAATATGAACCCCAGTCCGAACGTGCTGAAGCCCAGCGTCGTCTCACCAACCCTCCTCGTCCTCCTCCACAGTCTCCACCTGTCCAGCATCACCGTCACTCCTCGTATGGTCAAGCCAGACAGCCTCTTCCGCAACCTTCTCCTCACTCGCACTCGCCGCCTCTGGCTCTGCCATCGTCACCCTTAATCGAACCCGTCACTCCTAGAACGGAGCTGACCCCGAAGCCAAATAAAACTTCGGCACCCGTTGATATCGAAGATGACGACGAGGATATCAATCCTTTCGAAGGCAGTGCCTTGGAGGAAGTTGCGAAGACCGTTCAACCTCGCGTCGCGTCACCGCCCTTCCGCGCGCAATCCCCCATCCTCCCAACGTTCATGTCACAGTCACTGACTCCATCCAGTCCATCACACAGCCGGACTCATTCTCGCAACAACTCGCTTTCTCGTTCAGTCATCCAATCCCGCGTTGTGTCCAGTGCGGAATTGGATAAGAAGCCCATCGTTCGGCCTTTCTCACCTGTTTCCTCACCTCTGGCTGGTTCATCTAGTAAGGGCCCGGAAGCCAGCACCAGGTCGGACAATAGCGAGGGTTCACAGTTTTACCCTGGCTCAGGTTTCTTCTGAGTGATACTGTATCGTACTTGCGAGTATGATGAGTCTTGTACATCCGTTGTTCATTCTGTCATAGATGTTTTCATGTTAATTAGTTGTCTCAGATCTATCTTGGTCACCTCTACGCGTAATTGGACTCGCAGGATTGCGTTTACTTATGATCATGTCTCCCCCGACATTCACTATCCTTTGCGTCGTACACATCTTTCCATTTCACTGTATCTAAGTACTTACCTGATTCATTTCATCTGTCTTGAAAGTGTGTGGGTTAGAGAGTGCGATGATCCAGGATATCCGTATTACATTTGGTATGAGATTACATGGTTACAACAACAAGGTTTAGTGGTAGAATTTCAAGGAATGAAGATGCGAGAGTAGCCTTCCACTCTGTCGGGGATGGGTGAGTATGATGGTTCAGCCAAATGGATGGAAACTTACACTCTTCGACAACATGGACAACGGTGTTTTGAAGGTCCAGAATTCGAAACAAGGCATTCCCTGCACTCGTCGCAAACAGCCAAGCAGCTATGAGATAGAAGAATGAGGAACACGATGGTAGATTTGGTCAAATTGGATACGCACCGACAAGGCCAGCAGATGATCTGCCTGGGTTCTATGGTACATACAACACAATTACGATGGGCCTCGTCGCTCTGTTGAGGTGACTTGGCCTTTCTCCGTGTCTTAGTGGATTGAACGAGTGTCGCTATAGTCATGTTCCCATGAGTTTGAGTGACAAAGCGCGGTGTAGGAGTAAACGTACCATCAAGAAGCTGGTCGTACGCCCGTCGCGTTAACGGACTCGATCCCGAATGCGTAAGATGAGCAAGCAGGACAGGAGCGGGTATCCCTCCAGAAGAACCCATTTCTTCGGAAGGAGACGGTGTTCCCTCCCGCTGGCTAGATGAAGATGACGTCGCCGCCAGAGGAAGCCAGTCGGAGTAAAGGGACATTGCTTCTGAGGTTGGATCGACAGAACTACTTCTCGAGTAGAGTTCTCCAATCGGTCGATCGTCATCTGAATCAGAAGACGGACTGTCTCCGGTCCACTCGTCGTCTTCGTCGTCGCCCTCAACATCCCCGCTCAGAAACTTCTCATAGACCTCATCTTCCCATGAGCTACCGTGATCCTTTGAACGATTTTGTTGAGGAGTATTTAAGGACAAGGCATGATCGCCAGCTCTGTGATGACGAAGCTTGTTCCTTGACAAGTCGTGTCCTCTAAGCTTCGCCCAAGCGAGAGCGATGATACCTTTGAACGCAGCCCAGATTGTCTTGACGTATCGCAAGAGTTCAGACAGCCACCTCCAGTTTCCTAACAGTCCCGTGGTATGGGGTCCAACGTTTGGAATCCACCACGATGAGGACGAAGAAGTAGTTTCGGAAGACGACCAGGAGGATGGCGTACTGAGAACGGATCGAATCTCGCGGGACAAGCCTTGGGGTTGGTTTCTAGTCGAGGCCATGGATGAGGGACCAGCGTGTCGGCGGCGAAGATGCGACGCGTTCGTATTCATGTGAGGTTCCAAAGGCCCTGGTACCGATTGCATCCAAACAACGCCCATTCGTCCGAGTCCAACTTGTCCATGGTCAGCTGCATCGTCTCTACCAGCAGGAGCCATGATAGCGCCAACTTCGTTCGCCCATCCTCTCAGTCCAGTAGCTTCAAGCGACGCCGTGCCGACTCGAAGGAGTAGAACGCTAAAGTCCTCATCCCAAGGTACCGACCAGACGTTAGAAAAGCCTGACAGAAAAAATTAGCGTGTAATAAGAAAACGAGAAGGAGGGTACACCAACCTGTCAAACCCAGTCCAGCGAGCGGACGATCAACACTTCCGGTGAGAAGTAACTGTGTTAAAGCATTTAGCGCAACGGTCAGCAACGTAGTCGCGAGGAGCAGCGTTTCGAAGACATTCGGCACAAAATTAAGCAACGGGTAAGAAGCATATGGAAGTTGATGACGTTGGTAGTGAGGAGGGACTGTATTCGTCAACTTCGGATCAGAATCATCTGTAAATTGCGGTCTGGGCAGGTATTTCCGGGAGCGAGTCCATAGGGTGAGGTGGAAATGGATCAACGAGAGGAAAGAGGATATCGCAGTCGGTAGAAGCCGGTTGTGAGACCATCGTTTGAAAATGGAGAGAATATGAAACAAGGTTAGCTGACCAGACGGAATCGTCAAGGAGTGCGCGGGTATGAGAGAGGGCGGGGTGTCTTACCTGGATAAGAGGGATCGTCATTGTTATTACGACGTGTTTATCTGGCCGTGACGGTAAATCGTCGAAGTGGTTTACATGGGTGATGGGTGCGGAATAGATGTGGAACAAGAAAGCATAGCCAATCTTTGTGAAACGTTACGAGGAGTTGGATATACTATGCAGGTATCACATATACTCACCAAGTTCAAAGGCGACGAATTGGCATGCACAAGACCGGCTGCGGGTCCGTCAAAGCCTCTCACAAGAGCTTCTATGCAGCAGGCGGCACATATGGAGCAAAATGTCCTCCAACACACTTGTTCCATGGTGACACTGCTACTCCATGCACTCAGATCGCGCATCCACGAATACTGATTGATGTCGAAAGTCGAGGTCCAACCGATTGGCATACTGTGTGGGAGGTTCAGGATGTCCGAGGTTTGGAGCAATATAAGAGACCAGAGCAGAAGCATTTTGAGCAGGCAGTAGAGTGTTGGAAGGTGGAATATTAGTCGGGTAGATGTCTTGGAGAAATCCAGGGGTAGAAAGCGAGAATACAGTGAGCGGACGCGGCGACGGGTGCCAGACTCGTTCCGCGGAACGTTTAGTTGGCTCCAAGGCGAACGTGGTGGCAAGACTACATTTTGGATACGACTCATCAAGACCGCCTGCGCCCACACGAACACTTAGTACATGCGAACTTGGCTGAGCCGTGTCATTGAAACGCGCACCGTTACGAGCAATCCTACTGCGTACCAAGAGGTTAGAAACCCCCACGGCCCCGGAAACGAAACCATCGGAAGTTCAGGTTTTGGTTGTGGTTGCGACAGAATAGGCGACGGTGTGGGTAAAGGAGTGGCCATCATCGTATGCTGCAGAGTCGAGAAAGTGGCTTTTGGGATGTCTTTCATTTGGTCGATGGCTGGAAGAATGTCGTCCGAGTGTCGCAATTTGGAGAGCAGACGGGCTGGAAAGTTGAGAAACGAAGTCAAATTGAGAGAAAGAGAAATGTTGTAGGGCGCGGAGGAGATGGGGTTGACCATGGTGATGGTCAGTGCGTAAAGTTGGGCGGACCGTGATGCGCATCACCATCGCCACCTGTGTTTTGATCTTATCTTATCTATGCCCATTGCACATAACATTGTCATTTGAGACTTGCTCACTTGACTCTTGAGACAAGTCGACGACTATAAAGCATCAATGCCTCAGGCGTTTGTCCACTCCCGGATCCCGCCCATTAAACTATGCTAGGTTGTGGTGTCTTCGGTGTTTCCACGACCATACCGCCGTGAGACAGGGACTACCTGACTCTCTAACCAAAGCCAACCTATCTGTCAAGTCTACAGATTCCAATGCATATGCATCCAAGCGGCAATGTAAAGCACCGACTCAATCAGCTAACCTTCTTTGTCGAGAAACCACTTCTTCGCTCCAAGTCGCTGCTCAAACCGATGACGATAGAAGGTCGTCGAAGGTTGGAATAGAAGCTGGTTTCAGTCTAAATCCTCCTCGCCCGCCGCCCGAGCACAAGTGACTTACGCTCCTCTGTCGGCTACTCTCCGAAATTAGATTTACATTTGGCCATCAGGACTCGATGTTGACGGTCAATGTGGTAACCGAAGAGAACACTTGTTTCATATTCGCAAGGTCAGACCAAGCGTTACGTGTGGAGTCCGAGTGAACCAGCCTGTAGTGTGTCGGTATTCTCAAGCATCCGTTTTCTAGCAGTGAAATGCACACCACCGAACCCCAGAGGCGTAGTACCTGGACAGGGACGAACGGAAGCAAACTGGACGATCGGTTCCTCTTTTGGCAACATTAGAGTTTGGCTAACCCTTGCGAACCAAGCAAGGGAGAAACATACAACCAGATGCAACCTCCATGTTTTTTTTCGCACTTCGTCCACAAGACAATTTTCGGGAGTTACTCGCCCCGAAGATACCAAGAAGACAAACCGGCCAAAACCTGATGTATTGGTCGCGATCCGAGCTTCGATTAACACGTCCTTGACATTCTCACATGGTCCATCAGGCCGTCACCGCAAAACGAACCAGTTCCGTCTGCAACTACATACAGGCAGTGTCTCCTTCCTATACATGCCTAGGAACCTCCAGGTACACTCTTGGGCCGTCTTATCTGCGGCCTCCACCTCCGCTCACGGAAAACACCCAAGTCCGACTCCGTACTCGTCCACAATGGGCATCATGGAAAAGCCCAATCCATACTACGTTTTGAATGGGTTTTGCACGCCGCTGGCTATACCAATCCCAGGAATATGTTGCTGGGATCTTGTGGCCGTTGAAATCACAACATCTGACCAGGATCACCCATGGAACTTCAAGGTCCCAACTGCGTACCTTGAGAGTAACGATCTATCAAGGCATGTCTTGTTTCCTGCCCTTCCGATCAACGCAAAAGGTCAAGGTTTATATCCACGCTCTCTTCGCACCGCGAGCAACAAGTTAATCCACGCTCTGAACCGTTTCTCCTGGAAGGCCTGATTCGAACATCGATAGTCCTGAAGGGAAGGAAACGAGGACACGTTCTTGTCGGCCAAGCCTTGGCTGGTCACGCTCCTAGACTCGGTCCTTCCACTGGGGATCGTTCGGGATTCGCGTATTTCTGGAATGTTACCAAATATATAATGCGTTCCTATCTCTTCGGCAATAAACACTCAACGCATTCCCCGCATCCGTATAGTTCGCCAGAGAATCATGCAAGAATGCCTTCCGAGCACTCCAGGGCTTCTGGTGCTTGCAAGTTGAGCCATTACTACGTGGGGGCTCGGCATTACCCCTATAACCCCAGCCGAAATCGCCTCTTTCGACATATGCCCACAGAAATCGCTCCGACTTCCGCTCAAGGGGAATGATGTCATTCAAAAGGTAAGTAGTCGGTCAGCATCATCGTGGAACATCTACCTGACCTGCTCTCGTGGATCCAGGAAGGGATCATCCTCCCCACGATCCTTCCCCAGCTTTGGCAAAGCTCGGAGAAATTGCTGGGAGATCGAATTACGAGAATGGGAGGCTCGGAATCGAACACTTCAATTTCTGCATCGAATGACGTTCTCGTTCCAGCTCGAATTGAACTTGCTCCTTCGCTCGCAGGAGCAAGTTGCAGCAGGGCCGCACCTATTCCTACTTTGGTGAGTTGCGTTTTCACCTTTCCGCTGGGGTTCCTTAGACGACAGAGGCAATGAGACCATATTGGCGCGCTTTGCGTATGTGGTACAGCGCCCGCCTAGCGAACGCTTTCGAGACCTTCTAGTCCGCCTCAGTAGTTGCTATAGCGTGCTGTCATGCCTCCTGTACCTATACGTGGACGGTTTCATGCAAGTTAGCTCAGCCTGTTATATGGGAATTGGAAAAATGTCCGTGCACACTGTACAGTCCAATGGAAGGGCAGATGATCATACCAATTGCGAACTCCTTTCGTCCGGGTAGGTGGGTCTTTGCTTTACTCATCAGTAATGTGATTTATGTTCCCTCTTCCGACCCGGTTCCCATTCCTTCGTTGATGATGATGATGAGTCCTCTTCGGCATCGGACGGGACAGTGATTTCGTTGAGTCATTCGTCTCCCTCCGGATGTAAATATGTTTCGGGAAAGACGTGCTGATCTTGAACCCATCCCAATAATGGCACGGGATCAGTCATCAGCAAGCATGAATCATCATCCATCGTTTTTTGCACCCGTATCCCGTATATGTCCCCTCCCCCCTACCCTACGTAAGACGTAACGGGATGACTACCGGGAAAAGTTGTGCTTACGGATGCTGGTCCTTGCAATTTTGCAAATACGCCCCGTACCCATAGAGTCATTCCTTTGGAAACAAACTGGTTTGCCTCCGGATCGGGAATATAGTCGTTGCAGGTGACTGACGCCGTGGTGCTACGCAACTGCGATTGCAGCTTGCAGCGTTACACAGCGCCTGCGGTTTCGATCAAGTGAGCTCCCAAAGACAGCATTGCTATACATTTAAGTGTAGTACACGCGTCCGAGGTACGCCTCGTACCATACTGCTGCGCAGATGTGGCCACACGATGGAAGGTCGTTATCATTAATGGGTACTTGAGGCTCGATCTCCTATAGCTGAGTACTTACTATCTGGCGAGCTGCCTTGAGGACGTAGTAATGGTACTGTTGTAAAGGTACCATATGCACCTTTTCCGAAATGGGGAGGCTACGCCATCAGCGGTCGACTTGGCAAAGTAAGCTGGTAGGTAGCTATCTACAGCAGCTTATCAATTTCCCGGGGCATCCATGTATTTGCGTTGATGATAAAGCCTAAAGTGCTATACCTTCACTCAGAGTGAGTCTTTTTGAGTTTTGATGACAGAGACGACCCAAACGAGTTCCCACCACCTTCGGAGGCTGGGAACGAGCGCAACGCAAACCTTGGCAAGTGGCGATATTGCACCCTCAGCGTCTTGGAAATCAAAATCGAAGAACACTATCATTATAGACAAGCGGAAGAGAAACGGATAACAAGTGATCAATCGCGTATGCGCATATGGCATACCACAGACGCCTCATGGCCTCATAGCATATTTCACGTCAATAGCACGAAAAGTCAAAAAAGTTAACGGAGATGGGATCCGATGTCTTGAGACCTTCAAACATGTACATCGGAATTCCACGATTTCCTTCCTCTTTCTCTCCCTGGATTTTTTCTGACATTTTGGAGTTTGAGAGCCTCAGCGAGTTATAGACGTCTTTCTTGAAGTTGACAGGTCCCGCGATTTTGCGGCGACTTTACCTTACCCCTCACTTACCCCAATGATTGATCCTATTCCTACCCCTTAATTCTTCCATTCAATGGAAAAAGCGAGAAAAAAAAGAAGTTGCCGTTGCCTGTTTGGCGTTTGGCGTTTCCATTCAGCAGGCATAAACGACTCACGAGCTTCCCCAAAGTCGAGGAACTCCGTAAGCCACCCAAGTCCCAAGTACCCAAGTCCGATGGTCGCGAGGGGGTGTGTCCCAGTGGCAAGTGCCACCATTCACTTTGGGAAATTCGCCATCAAGGAAAACGGGGTACAGAGCTCCTTGGGCGGCGGATCCATTCTGAACGCCTTGGTCTGGTGTTGTGTGGGGGCACGGGAGTTGCAATTGGGTGAAGTCCCCACTGTTCCGCCGAGCGAAGAATACCGATATATATTAGGTATAACTATTGGTAGGTATATTCGTACACCGGGAGGCGTTTAATAAATTTCCTTTTCCCTCGTGTGCGCATGCGCACAAGCCGCATAGGTCGTAAGATGTGGGTACCGTGTACCCTAGCTCGCTGCATATTATGGGTTATGGAATATCTTTGAAGGGTTGCGGCGTATGCACATCCCGGGCACATCGTACCGAGTGAGAGTGATCCTGTCTATCCTTCGTACAGCCAGCATTATCTCTGCACAGGAAACACCGTGAAAAACTTATCCATCAAGGATGCTTCGCTTAAATTGTCCCGCTGCCCGCACGACGAATGAGGACTCACTCGAAGAAGGGGAGCTTTTGAAGGGACTCCGGAGGAAGACCCTTATCGGAATGGTCGCAAGTCAGAAGCCTTCACGATGTGGCGATAAAGTTGGATGAGCCAGGACTCGGAATGACTTGTGACATGTTAGCATTGCCCATTCTTGGTCAAAATCGACGCATCGGTACTCAGAGCATGCCACACGCCAAGTGATACAACATATTGAGCAGTATCTAGGACTGCGATAAGTGTTGTAGTACATAGAGTAGGAGGGGGTAGTGAGGTAGTGGTAGCAATGCCAATGTACATACATACATAAGTAGAAGACGAGACCTATAAAGACAGTGGGTGTGGTGACTAGTGATATAGAAGGAGTGTCGAGGTAGGAAGGAATGACTATGGTGGGTACAATATAATTACAAATACTAGGATATAGGAAACAGTGACGACATGAGGAATAAAGATGTATGTGGAGAGAGACGAGATGTAAATGCCAAAGAAGAGAGGGAAATGGAATAATGCAGGGATGGGGATAGATGGATATCATCGACTGAGCGATTTTGGTTGTTAATAATCAAACAACAGACGAAACGGAAGAGGGGGAAAATGTCATGCAAGGGAGCAAATTATGGACAGATGAAAGGAACTAAAAGGAGGAGATATGCCGATGATAGGAGGAGGAATATATTGATGTATAGAGGGAACCGAGAGAGAGAGAGAGGAAATCGAGAAGCGTATGCGTTATCCACGTCGTGAATTAATTTTTGCCGTGATGGATCGTTCGGAATCGGGAGGGGTAAATGAGGCCCACATCTGAAGCGAAAGCGAGTTTGAAGGATCGTCCCGATTTTAATGCAAGCGAATAGGAAATCTAGTGTGAATGCTCTTCTCCCGCTGGTGATGTTGGTGGTGGTGAGCGGTAGGAGGAAGGGGAAGGGGGAAGGCCCTGAGGAGTTCCATAGTGGTCGAAGTAAAGCCCAAGCCAGCCTTTTTGGCAGCTGTGGGAGGACGGATGGGAATGGTAGCCGAGCGGCTGGCAAGCTCGATATACTCGGCGTGGGGATGAATATCATCCGTGGGCATAGCGAAAGCGTCGTCCTTGGAGCAGGTCTCACGCTCTGGGCTTGTAGCAGGGGAAGGCTCGGAGTTGAGAGTGGACGGGGTAGCTGGGGAAGAGGAGAAGGAGGAGCCGTCTGAAGAAGCTGACTCCGGGGAAGAGTAAGAGAGCTCGGGGACAGCACCGGGGAGGGGGATGTGAACGGACAAGGACATGTTTGAACGATGGTGGCGTTTCGTAGGGTATTCTGGGGTAGAGACTGTGTTGGACTGTTCGACCGAGACTGAAGTTTGTTGTTGCTGGCGGGAGTAGTAGTAGTCGACGTGGTTGCGCATGGCAAAGGGTGCTGAGGTGACGTTTGCAATGTCATCAAAGTGGGTGAGGATGTCTTCCTCGGTTACTGAAAGCTCGAAGTCGAGGACGTCGAGAAATTCCCGCTCAATACGGCCAACATCACGCTTTCCGAACACACCGGTGCAAAGGGCCCAGTGGACATTCTTGAGCGTGGAATCGTTGAGGTACTGGTTTTGATACGGATGAGTAAGAGAACGGAGGTGAAAGGGGGGAAGCTGTATGTACCTTTGAAGCTACGATCAAAGCACCCAAAAAGACTCTTTCGAGGGCCCATTCCTCCAAAGCGATGTGAAGATGAGGTCTTGCCCTGTCGATGTAGACGAGGGCTGCGAGGTAGACGGGGGTCGCAACCTCTGCTCTTGTGATTACGTTTGTGACAAAGGTGGTGAACTTTGTGTACTCTGAGCGACGAGCTGCGCGACCCTTGTAGGACGAGGACGGGGTCGGTCTGCCCATTGCGTAGTCGACTGTTTCGGCTACGCAGTCGACCATGTAATCTAGGATGTTTTTAGGTGAGGGGGACTGCACAAATGACAAAAGACGAAGCCGTACCAATTAGAGAACGGGAAATCTTTACATCTATGAGGTCCATGATTGCCTGAGAGTGTATTGAGGCATGGACGAGGGAGGCTGGGTGGTTTGCGGAGGAGGAGGTGGTGGAAGTGGAGGAGGCGGAGGAGGCGGAGGAGGAAGAGTCGATGGAGTCGAAGGAGGCTGTGGATGAGCAGGGAGAATAATCCATGGTTGAGGGAGGCTGGGTGGATGGATGGATGGCTTTGGCGGAGAAATGGCCCGCTTTATATACCCATAACATTGACGTCTTTCTCGATCGTCCATCTCCAGATCTGGCTCGGTTCGTCCGGTTCGGTTTCATCCATCCCTCTCCGCCGGCACCGCACTCCATACTGTCCGCCCAAGAATCACTATGCCTACCGTTCCCCTCGTCCTGAGCCAGCTCATCCTCTCTCCCACCGCCCTAAAATCTCTAGAGCCATGCTAACCCACTCACTAGCCAACTCTCCTTGTCAAATCTCCTCCTCCTAGGTCAATGCCTCCTGCTACAAATCAAAATCTCACTCACCGTCGCAGTGCCACTCACCATCCCCCGACACCCAGTATATCTCCTGCCATGATCCTCTCCAGTGTCATTGACCTTCCGATCAGACATGGGATGGGGACAGGGTCACCCCCAGGGTCTACTACATCCACCCGTTATTTTCATTTTCGCAATGTCATATACCATTCAACCTTCAACCTTTGCAAGCATCAATACTCTGTCATTTCTCCACAAAGTCCTTGGTTTTCTGTCCGTATCTTACACTTGTCGCAATTGCATCCCTGTTATCTATGTACACACAAAATACACGTATCGGGTATGAACGGGCAACCGGGGGTAAAGATCAAGAATCAAATCACTACTTGGCAGTACACGAAACCACATATCAAGTCACAGACCTGAGCAAGAGAGTACACACAAACGATATACGTATCTGGACACCAAGAATATACAGAAAATGGACGCTAAACACATACGATGTCTCGCGGGTAATACGTGGCCCTGGCCAACGATGCAATGTTTCCTTGACAAGAGTCATCCGGTCATCATATCGTCAGGCTCACGGCGCGCGCTTATGCAGTCACCGCTGCACTCGCGCTGGCCGCCTCCTTGCCTTTGTTTTTACTGCCTTTGGGTCGTCCACGAGGCCGTTTGGCTGGAGGTGTCTCCAGCGTCGCCATCTCAGTAGAGCTGCGCTTCGCATGATTCGTCACAGGCGCGATTGTCGTCGCACTCGGGACATTGCCATTTCCATTTCCATTCAACCTTCGGTCATTCAGGTATCTATTGCGGAAAGAGACGTTAATTAGTTGCGACGTCAAAACACCACTCCAAGGACCAGAGGGCATGCCAGAGCCAAGAAGGGACACATAGAATCCGTAGTGAAGGTGAAACCAACGACTACCAGGAGTGAAAGAATGATTGCAGGTCAACGGACATAGGTTATGTAAGAAAAGACGGGCGAGCGGAAAAAGGCAATGGACGGCGCCAAGGAGCAAGTAGGCTGCCAATGGATAAGCGCAACTCACTGTGATGACTTTTCGTCAAGGATGGCTTGCAAAGGGGGTACGGAGGGTTGGCCCAGTTCATCCCTCAGTCTGTCGACGTCCCGCTTAACGACCGAGTATTCACCCTCTGTTATGTTCGCGATCTTTTGCCGTATGTCGTTACACCTATCGCCTATGCATTAGCATTACGCCCGGTAAGATAGGATTACACCAAGTTGAAGCCAAGAGGTATATAGCGGTAGCCGACGCGCTTTGGTATATGGCTGGAGAAACCGAGGAAAGCGATCCACTTACTCTTTCGTCAACGAGGCCTCCATCAGGTCGACCTGAACCAAGCCAGACACGAAGATTAGAAGGATTTCCACGTCTGGCAAAACCATCGTAGCGCCCCCACCTTGTCGCGATCTTCATTGATCTGAATGGAATGCACGGAGCTCAGAACGGCTTTATGGAAACGAATCTCTAGTCTGCCTCACCTCACGTAACGCATTGATCAGTCTCGTACGTTCGCTATCTAGCCTAGGAGAGAGAGAGCATGAGACCTCCCGCAGATATGTACTAGCAGCAGATCAGACTGACTTGTTCTTTTGCTCTCGAACGTCCTGTATGGCCTTGTTTTTCTGGTCTAAGATGGCATGTGCCGACAGGATGTGCGCGGTATGAAGTTGGAGCGTCAAGGCGTGCTTCCTGTCGTGGATTGTTGAGAAAGGGATAGTCCCATGAGCCGGGACATCGCAGAGTGACTTTGAGAGACGCACTTGAGCTCAGCAGTTTTAGCAAGGTGCACTAGATCTTTTGCCCAGTCCCCTGTCGCGACTATAGGCCCGTTAGTCGTTCCTGAGCTTGTGGTACTGGGACCTGGAGCGGTAGTCGCTGGTGCTGGTTGAGGTTGAGGTGGTGGTTGGGACTGCTGGGGTGGAGGCGGCGGAGGCTGTTGCTGTTGAACTAGAACATGAGGCTGCGACCTTTTGTTGGTTGTATCCTGAGGCGCGATGGTCGTTGTTGTGACTTGTGGTGAAGGTTGTGTATTTGGTGGAGTGTAATGAAGGAATCGAGCTTGCGACATTTGGCAAAGAAATTGAACAAATCCCTCGATCGAAGTGTTTGGGGTCTCTCCGTAGAAATATATCGCAAGGAGTGACAGAAGTTTGTTTGTGCGTAATAGGACCGGAGGTTGATGGCTTTCCCCTAGTGTGCAGAAAGGGGGCCAAAGATCCAAGCCGTTGTGATCGAGGGAAGCATTGGCTCTTATTCTGTTCAACATCTCAGAAGCAGGGTCTTTAGAACATTCTACGCCGTTGGGAGCGACCCTTGAGCATCACGCAGCCCGAGGACGAGTACCTTGATGGCATCGACCTTGCGACCACCTCGGTCTCCACCTCTCGAGCCAGCTTGCTGCGACGACCCTTGCTTCTGCTGGGGACGTCGACGAGGGAATGATTGCCTTACCGCGGAAGCAACGTCATACAGTGCAGATAGACCGGCGTCGTAGGGACGGTATCGAAAATGGGGTTGTCCGACACAGATACTACGACATTGTCCTCTCAACTTGGAAACGAAGTGCTTCGTATTGGCATATAACGTTTCCATACCAAAATAACAACGACAGGATGAAACATGCCTACATCGAGGAGCTGGAACTGATACCATGAAAGCGCTGCCAAGTTGATCCCTACCGTATTTCCGTTGCTCACGGTCTACCGAGGATGTAAGGCAAATGTAAGCCCGAACATAAGCTTAGAGGTCGAGCGCAGCAACGAGAACCGTAGACACTTTCTGATGCCATTCCGCAGGGTCGTTGGAAGAAGATAAATGGAGTGTGGGCATACTTACGCACAGCTAGTAGCTTGCGATGAGAATCCCCGAGGATGATATAGCATGTCCAGCCCGCACAAATGACGGAACTGCGCTGATGAGAATCAAGGTCAGGGATGGTGAATTAAGTAGCTGAGCTACGGCCAGTTAACCATCTGGGCTGAGCTCGAACAATCAAACGAGCCAGACGTGGCATGATTGATAGAAGACACCCTGTTTTTGAAGGGGGTATTGGGATCAGAGTTCGTGCAGCAGACGTGAGTATAACTTGTCATACTGACCTCATAGTTTCTTGCGTCCATACGCATTTCTCTTTCTTCTACGGCGTATATACGACTTGTCAATGGGCCTCGGTGTTCATCGTGGATAGAAAAAAGCAAGGAGGTTCGAGGGGCAATTGTATCAATGACACGAAATCAAGGGGCCTTTATATACTACAGAACTGGTTGCAGAAGATGAGCTCTACGTGCAACAGAGATGAATGGTCGCTTTCCGCAGCCGCGACGTCACTGCGCACTAGCGGACTTAGTACTGCGGCTAAGTCCTTTGACGATCAGGGGCGGGATGCGCGTTAGATTGTGAGCGCTTCGTCTGGCACGCGTTCCCTCTTCCGTGTTCTCCGTGTTTTTATTCTTCCTTGCCGCCGCGGGTTTACTGTCTGCAATCATGAGCGTACTTCGACCATTCAGAGCAACGGATATGTTCAAGTTCAACAATGTGTACGTTCCATATGGGTTTCCCAAATGCCAGGCCTCTGATTTCCCTTTCCTTCGCAGAAATTTGGATGTCTGGACAGAGACAGTGCGTACATCGCGTTTTTCTGGGCCTTTATCGGACTGAAAAGGCTCAGTACGGCATCAGCTTCTATCTCAGCTATCTGTCTCGTTGGCCAGACCTTTGCTGTGTTCAAGAAGCTCCCAGTGGTCGGATGATGGGATATAGTGAGCCATACCGCGTGCCCAAATCAAGCAATTCGTTCATTCTTTTAGTTCTTGGCAAAGCTGAAGGCTCAGGCGCGGAATGGCATGGCCATGTTACCGCTCTTACCGTCGCTCCGGAGTACCGACGCCTCTCTCTCGCCCGCAAAATGATGGATCTTCTCGAGTTCGTGTCCGATGAAAGCTACAGAGGCTTCTTCGTCGATCTCTATGTCCGCTGTGCAAATCACGTCGCGATTGATATGTACGAGAAATTGGGCTATAGTGTTTACAGACGAGTAAGGGAGTACTATGGCAGTCTGGGCATAGGCAGAGGAGGGCGAGACGAAGAAGATGCATTTGGTAAGTGCTACACGGCACTCCAGTAGCTTTGTTGTCGCTTACCCGTCTTCGCTTCAGATATGCGGAAGCCTCTTTCTAGAGATCCCGGTCGACGTTCTGTCCGTCCGAACGGCAGGGATATGGTGGTTAGCGCTCATGACGTGCCATGATATTCGCGTTCTTCAATCCTTGTGTAGAGTAGAGTACATGACGAACGCATTGCGAATGATGGGTATCAATACATCATATACTGAGCGGCGGCGGTTCCTCGGGTTCCGCATTACCTAGCATGGCTAGCTCCTCGTCGTAGAATTTGCTGAGAGCAGCCTTATCGCAGCAGAAATTGCTCAGTTGGATCCGTATCTTTTCGGCGGCAGCAGCAGGACGATGCTCTTTAGCCTTCACTGTAGCCCCCATCCTTCCCGGACCCATCAAACGATTTGTCAGGAAGACAAAACCCTGTGATCCTCCCAGAACTTGGATGAACGCTACTCCAGAACGATGCACGAACTGGGAATACTTGTATGGCGAGCGTCGATAAGAGTAGACCACGTCAATCTGCTCGGGGTACATTTCCGATGCTTCGATATCGAGGATAAAATCGAAACGCCGGAGAAGTGCATATTCGAAGTAGCATTTTGTTTGAGTGTGCTCTGGCACTCTCCGCTCCAAGTCGGGGACAATGGGCGGCGGAATCGCAAGGCGAATCGGGAAGCAGGACTGGAAGGCGTTGCGGCTACGAATGTCGGAGATTTGGACCACGTAGGCTTCGACAAGTTTCAGTCCGTATCGCTCGATGGCCCTGCTCCACTGGCGTAGCTGATCTTCAATACATCGCGCCGTCGTGCCTATCCACTGTAGCTCGAAGTGGAAGACTGTCCCAGGGTTGTGTATGATATCGTGATGGAGGATTACCGTTTCCGCTTGATCGCTCTTCTGAAGAGGAAGGTCAGGCGAACCAAATCGACACAAATGAACGAACAATTTACTTTGTTAGGGTCAACGTCAATGACGAGGGTTTGGCTCAGTATTAGTTTCTTCTTTCGCCGGCGAGGGCTTGAGTTTTTACGCTGGAGAGAAGTATTCGATGGGTAATAGGCACGGCCCACATCGTCCGATTTACCGTGTCTAGACTTGAACCACCCTCTCGGGGTCATCGGTACAGCGTGCTCTCCTTTTAAACGGTAATAGTAATGTCTGACGATAAAAGCGCGGGAATGAGCATGAACGGTGCAATTCGTAGACAGAAGTGTGCTTACCCGTCCAAGAAGCCGTGATGACCACGGCAATGTTCAAACAGTCCTTGCTCCATGAGTTTGACCCCAACTTCTACTCCCTGTGACCTGGATGAAACATCCCGGAATTCTCGAACCAACCAAGAGACAAATTCAAATCCGGTGAAAGAGTTGAGGTGCTGAGTACCATGCCATTGATGATGCTTGATTGGCACCCCGTCTTCTTCTCTCATCGCTTTGGCAATAGACGCCAGAGGCATATCTGCAATTTCTCGCTCGCTCTTCATTTTCTTCCTCAACGGACCAACAGTATGTATTTCATCCAACTGGGCCATCAGCGACTCGTCTAACACTGACATAGCAGGACCCAGGGTTGTTGGGAGGAAGCGAACGGGAGGCGAGGCGCTCTTGTCTTCGGCCTGCCAGCGAAGCTTGGTGAAGATCTCGGCCAACTTCTCGATGCCCAATATTCGAATCTCTTCATCGTTGAGAACCTCGCCTGTCGGGCCAACGTTAGTTAGAGGCGCGTCCGCGGTGGGAATCACGATGAACCGAGTTCGCCAGTATCGAACGGCCTCATCGAACTGCTGTTCGTAGCCACCAGCAAGCATATCTAAGCTAAGCAGAGTAGGTATGGTTGAATTCGAGATGACAGAAAACCCAATGCTCACCGGTTCCAAACATGTCCTTCGAAGCCGTGCGACGTAAATTCGGTAGATAATTCGGTGTAACCTTCACCGAGTTTAGGCCATATAAGGCATTTGTACTGGATGGGGGGCATGGGGGGCATACGGCGAACGTAACGACTGACTTTAATCGTGTCTCCTTCGTACGCTATTCGATGAATTTCATTGCTCATTGAAAGATAGATGGGTTCGATTGTGGACTGTAAAATCTCAGCGGCGCCCTTGGGCTTGGGAGTCATGTCGTCATCCGTGGCATATTGCGAGGGCCGTTTTCGTTGATATAATGCTTGCGTTTGTTCGACCGGGATATTGTCCGACTTCATTGGCCTAAGAACGAACTGAAATCCTTGAGCAAGCCTGATGGCAGCCATGCCTCGCATAACCACGAGTGCCCAAGTGCGTCGGTTTTCTTCTTCGTTTCCTCGAGAAGGGGGAACCTTGACTAGAAAAGGATGCATCTCGCGTAGGTCAACGACAAAGTCGTATGAGTACACATCGTACGAAGTCTCAAGTTCTCCTGGAGAAGGGAAATATTCCACCGTCAATGGTAGGCATCCTGGTGTCACCATTGAACGCCACTTTATTTCATGTCTATACACAGCCTGGGGGAACATGTGTTGCCATCGACGTGCAAGTGACGCCTGAGCGCTTGAAAGAGATGACTCTTTGCGAGATGGATTGGGTCGAGCAGCCGAGGGGGAAGATGATGTGATTGGGGTGTCGAGAGAGGCCAATGCAGCACTACGGCGTTTGATCTGCATGTGATCATCTCGAGGTGGGGTATTTACTGGGGAATGTCGCACAAGGGAGGTACGATGAGATACACTTTCCTCGTCAGTCAAGCGGCTTGCACTGGACCAACTGGCCGGGGTATGTTTAACGGTAGCTTGAGTAGGTGTATTACCCACTTTACTTTTGCTTGATTGGACAGTGGGTTTAGCGACAGCCGGCATACGGACAGGAGACGATATGGGCATGAGGCTAGCAGTTGCTTTGCTAACCGCGGGAGATGCTGAAGCAGAGATAGTGGTTGTCTGTGGCTGACTGGGGTTACTACGAAAGGTTTGGAATATCCACGACGGGGTTAACTTGGATGCAATGGTACTTCGCACGGAGCTAGAATCGCGAGATGGGGGCTCTCCCAATTTACGGTGAACAGACAACGTTTTAGTAGATTGAAATGAGCGCAAAGAAGCTTGTGACGGTGAGGTGCCAGGCTTGGGAAAGTATTCGTGATGATGGGGACGATCTTCAGGAGGTAAGTCCATGATTATGCGGCGAGGACTTTCTTCTATCGGAGGTATTTTAATAGCGTCAATGGGATTTCGTCGAACCAGAGGGCGCTTATCCGTTACTGGACGATACGACGACGTGACAGTTCCACTACTGGATGAAGTGTATGAAGAAGCATAAGAGTTTCTGCTGTTCAAGGGCTTGGGGTCTGTCTTCAACGTGAAGACACCGGTGTCGTATCTATCTGCTTTGGCTTTGTACGACCTTCCGTCCTGCATCCGGTCGCTTAACGAACTGGATTCGGTGGAAGCCTCCGGCAGGAAGGGGACCTCTATACTGGATAGAACGTCGTGCTCGAGAAGGCCAAGCATCTGAATTTCATGCATTTTGGCACGGGCAATAAACCTGTCAGAAGGAGGGTTAAATACGAACCATGAATTTTGACCAGATATGTTCACCTGTCTTTCCGAAAAGGCAGGTCCATTTGGGCATCCCAGAAAGTCATCGATATCCAAAATGGCTCCCACCAAAAAAGGGTCTTGTTGCACGAATCCGCAGGGCTTTCATTACCACCCCATAGTGGGTCCAAAGACCGTGAAAAGGACTTGGAGTATTTATCGGTCTGAAGCTCAGGGTCAACGCCCTCGAAACTGAATACTGGGCTTTGATGTAATGGAGGTTTGGCCAATGAGATCAAATCGAGGGCAAAGCCTTGGTCGAGCATGCGCGTGGTGGTGAGGCGCAGAAGCTGCTTTGATACCCGATAGTAGCCTGTTCCCGGCGTGATCAGAATGGTTGTGGCTCCAGTCAGGGAAAGCGATCGATCAATGTAGTGAGTTTCAGTTGGGTTCAGAGCTAAATTGAGGGCTTCAAGAATGGGGCCATCGTGAGCGAACGAGAGCTTCCCAACCAGTCGAACTTGATCGGTTTGTCCGGCTAGTGGATCCACTGACGCGCGGTGGTAATGGTGGGTCAAAAGGATATCTCGTTGAAAGTCCCAGAATGAGTTTTTCAAGCTGACGAGAGTCGGTTTCCAATCGTAGACAACTTCCAAGTCAGTGATGACCTTGTAGAAGTCTTTATACCAGTTTCCGTGGTCATCCTGCCGAAGGGGGCCTGCGGCATAGTCAACTTCAGATTGTTCGTAGAAAACCCTGGAGATAAGAACAATGGTGACGATATGGTTGGTGCCGGCTTCGCGCCATTTCGCGAACAGAGCCGGAAGGAACGAATGCACGATCTTTTCGTTGTATCGCTCGCCGTCGCCTGAGAACTCCCAGAGTTCTCGGCACACTTGGATAAAGATCATAACTTTAGCGGAGAGGGACCGATAGACAGCCTTGGTGGTAGCCGTGATACACGCGGCGGAAACCTTCATGGGGCGAATAAGACGCGTCCGGTAGAATGTAGACACCTCAGATGTACCTGCTTCGCGTCAACATATATTGCGTGTATTTTGGCTGCTATTGATCCAACGAATGAGACTTCTTGGTTCTTGTGTACGCAGTGTCCGACAAGATGTTCTCCTAAACGCCACATGTCGTTTCGTCCGAGATACTGGTCTTGAAAGGTGAGTTCAATGTAGTCGGCGTGGTGATTCTCCTTTTCAACCTTCTCAAACTCTGAGCCAGATGGCTTGATATAGTAGCCATTTCATGACGCGTACCTTCGTCACAGTAACCTCCATGTTGTTCCTCCAATTGAAGGCATCTGCTACTGGTTTCGGAAGAGAAATCTAGGAAATGGAATCGCGTAAGTAAGAAGTACAATGAGAAATTCATGACTCTCACTTGAAGTTGTGGTTTCGGAGTGCCCTCATCCTTGGGTACGACGAATAAGACCCCAGAATCGCTATCTTCGTTACTCCCAGTTATCCGTAACATGTCGCCCTCCATGACACCAGGCCAGTATGACTGGTTGAATATGATAGACGTCGATTCTTTGGAGGGGTCATGTACCCAGGCATTGAGGGTCACGTAGTCCCCGACTTGTAAGGGCATCGGGATGGGGGGATTCCGAAGGATCGACTGGGCCGTATTGGATCGACGCCGACCACTAAATTGGGATTTTTGGGATTCCGCCCTTGACATCGTCGCTAATTTGTAATTCGCTTGCAAGGGTTTAGTCAAGCATCCAGGGGACAGTCAAGACGTTTACGGAGGAGACAGAGCTGAGGAGGAGACAGAGCTGAGTAACCAAGCGGTCGTGGACCACGTAGGTAGTAGGCGCTCGAATGTTTAGATGTTTAGATGTAACAATGAAAGTAGTACATGATAGCGACGTTGATAATAAATTAGGATGTCCAGCCAGATTAACCAATACCTCATCGACCTCCTTTGGACTTCTTGTGTCTTTTAGTTGGCATGCCCGCCTCAACAACATCGTCATCACGATCCATGTCGTCCTTCCCTGGTTTAGCGTCCCGTTGGCGTTTGTGTCCACCCTTGTTGGCCTGTTCCTTCAGTTCATTCACGGCTAGCCTCGAAGCTTCATCGACACGTTCCTTGAGAAGCGCGACTTCCTCTTTTTCCGTCGGCCATAGATCCATCTTTTTGCCAATTACACTCTCAATCCGCTGGATGAGCTCAACATCGTATTGAGTGACCAACGTGATCGCTTTGCCAGAGCGGCCAGCACGAGCTGTACGACCAACGCGATGGATGTAGTCTTTCGAGTGTGTAGGAATATCGAAATTAATCACGACGTCGACAGATGGGATATCAAGCCCTCTTCGGAAAGCTTAAGCCACGGACATCAAGAGAAAGATGATGAAAACTGACCGACTGGCAACATCAGTTGCAACAAGAATGTTCCGACCGCCACTCTTGAACTTGCTTAACGAACCAAGACGTTGACTTTGACTCAATTGGCCGTGAAGTGGAATGGCCGAGAAGCCCAGGATGCGGAGTATGATGGCAATCCTATGATACACATTGAGCTGGGCATGAAGGCCGCAGGTGTGAAACGTACCTAGCAGCATCATTTACCGTCCTTGTGAATATCATCATCGAATTCTGTGCCATGTTGTTGACAAGATTGACAAGATTGACATCTTTATCCTTCAACGGGATGAAAAGGTAATATTGCAGAAGCGTTGAAACGGTCTGATATCTGCCGAAGGTTGTCAAATCAAAGCGTCGCAGTGTGACGAGGACCGGGGACTTACTTGCCAGCTACCTGAACCTTCTCTGGGTTGGACAAACTAGCCCTCTGGAGTTTTCCGACTTTCGTAGTCATTGTTGCCGAGAAAAGGTATGTGGTGCGGTCTCTGGGAATGATTTTGAGTATTTTGTCGATGACTGGTCCGAAATCCATGTCAAGGAGACGATCCGCTTCGTCAAAGACCTGGCTTGACACACTCAGATAAGCTCGACAGCCGCCAAAGAACGTGTGGGCATACCAGAAACTTGATCGTTCTTAGACTGAATCCTTTCGTCTTTTCGAGATGGTCCAGTAATCGACCCGGTGTTGCTACAATTATATGTGGCTTTTGAGCGAGAGCAATCTTCTGAGCTATTTCATCCACTCCTCCTATGATAACTGCACAGCGAACACCCATATCCGAGCCCAACGCTTCGAATTGCTGGGATATCTGGAATGCGAGTTCACGGGTCGGAGCGAGGATGCATGCAAAGATGCCAGAAGGATTCTCCCATAGTTTCTGCAGGATGGGAAGAGCAAAAGCTGCTGTTTTCCCTGAACCTGTTGAAGCGACACCGATTATGTCTCGTCCTTGTAGTGCATGAGGAAGAACAGCTGACTGGATGTCAGTTGGTGAGGTGAACTTGAGACGCTCGAGGGCCTGTAGAAGCTGGTCTATCACGCCGAGAGACTTGAATGTTTGTGGAGGTGACGCTTCGCCTTCTGGCTCTGGTTCTGGAGAGGACATGTCGGTGGCTGGATTCTCCAAGCCCTAGTCATGCAGAAATTTACTGGCTTGTTTGCTCCAAGGGGTCCGGCCAAACAACTTCTATTCTTGCATGTAACGGCGGCCAGGGGTGTCTCCGATCACAATCACTTCTGACACTGATGCGTCCATCAGCGTATATTTATTTCAGGCGAGACCCACTGGCTTCATAAACCACGGATATCCTGATGGCTCCCATTCCCCATCTTTCCTCCCCCACCATCCCAGCAACCCAGTACTCAGCCATCAATGGCTTTCAAAAAGCTGAGACGGTGAGTTAGAGCTTCTGCCGTCGGACTGACCTTTACCGGGCGGAAACTCACATGGCTCCATCCAGATTATTCTCAAGACAGAACCTGAAGGAAAACTTGGACAATGAGACCATCTTTGGTCCAGCAGATGTTTATTCTTCCTCGGACGACAGCACATCCCCGACAATTTCTGGCCTCACGCCGACGCCCCCTCTACCAGAGCATACCAATATCCAAGCCGAAGGCTACTTCGATGAAGTAGGTTTTGCGATCCCACAGGAACAATTTATAAATCCCATCAATGTCGGTATTGCGCTTGCAGAGGAAGACCATGAACAAGATTGGGACGCGGGGAGACGTGGGTTGACTGTGACCCACTTTCATCGATCCCCTCTTCCTGTGTTTGGGTTGAAGTCAAAATCTCCATCGACGTTACAATGGATACAGCCATCTCCTCGACCGTCGTTAATTTCTACCCTCCCTGACCATCTCCTTCAACTCATATTTACGGCCTACGTCGACTTCAGCGGTTCTAGACCGAATCCTAGGCATGGGGTTCTTCTCCTAGGACAAGTATCTCGACGTTGGCGCACAATTTCCCATTCGACCCCTCGACTTTGGTCGACCTTGACCATCATTGCAGGAACACATACTTGCGTTCCAAGAATGCCACTTCTCAAAGCTTGGCTCAACCGCTCCGCGCTCTGCGCACTTGATTTGACTGTCATTTACGACCACACACTGGGCGATACGCCGGGCAATTTTGGATCCATCACTCTCGTTTCAGACATAATTCTCTCACATTCTGCTCGCTGGAGTAACGTGTGCTTCAACTACACGCGCACACGACAGCTGATCGACATGCTGGCACGCATTCCCTCTTGGGGCCTCCCCATCCTTCATTCAGTTGAAATTTCCCTGCGGCAGCAAGTCGCTCATCCAGAACAACACTCTATTTTCTCTGACTTTCTGGCGTCAGCTTGTCATTTGAAACAGTTGACGTGTCGCGGAATATCAGACATCCCAAGACTTACGATGCCGTCACAATTGACCCATCTTGACATAGAGGCTGCCTTATCGCCGAGGGATTGTCTAGAACTGCTGGCAGTGGGTCGCCATTTGCGCGATTGCCGCTTCCACATGGAGTACGCTGGATCTAGTAACCTGGACGACCTGCCGCTCTTGGCCCATCCACTTCAATCCCTCTATGTCTCCAGTCAGGAGCCTTTAGGGGATTTCTTCGACCATCTATTTCTGCCCCAGCTCGAGACTTTGGGTGTCAGTGCTCGATGGACTGCGGACAGATCATTGCCGACATGGTCGCAACAGCAGTTTGTTTCCTTTCTTTCTAGGTCTTCGCCGCCCATTACTTCTTTCTCCATCAGATGCCTACCAATGTCTGATGTCGAACTCCTTGAGTGTCTCCTCTACCTCAGCGACACGCTGAACACGTTAGAAATATACGTCGTAGGGGGAAAGGGGGCAATTACAATTACGGACATTGCAATCAACGCGTTGACTTCACACGACTATCACAATATTCTCTGCCCGCAGCTGGAGAACATAACCCTCAGTGGGTGTGTGAGGGCAGCCGATGGGCTTCTTGCAGCCATGGTGGCTTCGCGAAGACACGGACTTTTGTCGCGATACTTTGAGACTCGCCAGCTGAAGCACGTGGAGGTCGCATTCCCTACATCAAATCACGACCGGGACATCTTCTACTTGAAATCGCTTCAGAAGGGAGGTCTTGAAGGGGAGGTAGTTCAAGGTTATAGGTCCGGGCCGCACTAGTCATTCATATCATCTATCATTATATTAATTGTACTATGTATGTATTGCTAGACATTAATATCTACTCCAGGAGGGTCTCCATCGACAATCGTACCGCACCCCAAGCACCAATCGCCACCATACAGGGTAATGACTTGCCCAGGCGCGACTGCCTTTTGTCTTTCTTCAAATCTAAACAAGAGGTCTCCGTTGTCTAGCCTAAACCAGTTTGATAAGTGACATGCTGAGAGATGGGGGACGACCACTTACTGTTGAGCTACGCACGGTGTGCTGATCATTCTGTGCCTGAATTTGGCTGTGCCTCGAAATCCACCAGGTGAATTGATGCCCAGAGGAGGTGAATTCGCCCAAATCCAGTTCCATCCAGTCGCATGTACAGAGGTAGACCATAAATTAGCATGGTCCCTAAGTAGGATATTGGATATTGTCAACAGAATTCACCAAGGGGAATTGATAAACCTACGTTCCGGGCACAACGTATACACAGTTGCTAGGAATATCTTTCCTAGAGACAAACATTCTAGCAGCCATACCAGGGATTCGAGCGTTTTCGCCAATAGTGTAATTCCAAAGACCGGCGTGCTGTCCGAGCTGTTTCCCCGTCGTTGCATTGATAATTGGACCGGGGTTGGGAGGAATGTATTGAGCTGAGTTATGTTAGGGTGAGAACTGTTACCCTGCGGCAGGAATGTGTGATGTGACATACCCAAGAAATCCTTGAACCTGCCTCGCTCACCAACGAAGCATAGACCCATACTTTCAGGCCGCTCAGCGGTTACAAGGTTATGCTTTCGTGCAATTGAGCGGATTTGGTCCTTCGTTAAGTGTCCAATGGGAAACAAAGTTCGGCGCAGACTCTGTTCGGAAATGGAGGAAAGGTAGTAGGACTGGTCCTTGACGGTATCAACCGCACGCAATAACTGAGGGCGCAAGTGTGATGGGGATGAAGGATCTTCTATATAAGACTTTCGAGCATAATGACCTAGAGTATATAAGACAAAAGGGAGAGAATGGGGTTGACAAAGAGCGAACCAGTTGCGAACCATGAGTCTTTAGGTATCGAGGCCGCCTGAGGGAGTCGGTCCAAAAGCGCACCGAATTTAATTTCCCTACAGGTCGGTGTAAGTGGGGGAAGGGGAGCAATAGGCAAGTGATACTCACTTATTACACCAGACATCCGGGTTGGGAGTGACGCCCGCTTCCCATAGCCTCAGTGAAGGCTCAAATACGCGCGTCCAGTATTCACGACTCAAGTCAATCTGTGCTTCAACAGAGTTTGCGAGCAGAATTCATTGCTAGAAAACGTACTAACCATTTGGCACGGTATGCCCAATGATCTACACACTTGTTGCACGTCTTGCCAGTCCTTCTCCCACTCACAACCTTTGTCGGTGCCTGATTCATCGCGAGTGTCCCAGTTTCTCATATAGACAGCAGATAGATTAAAGTCCTAAGCTTAAAATTGAGATACTTGTCTCCGCGATAGAGTAACACGCATCCTACTTGATCTGCTAATAATTTTGCAGTAACGGAGGAATCAACACCTCCAGACATGCCCACGACGACTGACAAGATGTCAGTCAAGGGTAGAAAGCGACGTGAAGGCGAGACCTAGCTCACCATAATCTCCCTTTGAAGGCCGTAGGCTTTGCGAGCGACATAGAGTGTGCGTCGACCTGTTTCGGAGGGGTGTATTGGCCAGTACGCGTAGCATAAAAGTTGCGGGCGCTTAACCGCGTGGCTCACGAGGAAAACGCGTGATCTATTGTATTGTCGTTTATTTCCCAGGGGGGCCACCACTCCTCACGCGGCACCCACCAAGTTTCCCCACCATCGTTCTCAACGCCGACGGCGTTACCCTCCACAATGCCTACATCAACGCGGAAGAGCAGCATAGGCATCAGCACGCGACGTGCATCTCAGCAGAAGGGCTATATACCATATCGTGGAGACAATCCGGAAGTTGGCAAGAAAACTGGAATTGCTGTCCGTCACGTAGAACGGAAGTCCGATGGATTCGAGCCGTTCGAGGAGGTTATGCGTCAAGCTGACGCACGAACGCCTCCGAGACCGAAAGCTAAGAAGCAGAAAGTCCAACTCCCTTCTATAGATGACGATGAGGACGGTGAGATGTCCATGGAACTTGATGACAGTGAGTCAGTAGTCTCTGCGGACGTGATCAATACTTATGTATTTACTGGGGAGCTAGATAACAACACACCACTAGCGTACCTCAAGAACACTCGCCAGCAGCCTCTCAGTGCCAACCGCGTCGGCTCATCTTCACGACCAGTTGGCCGGCCCTCGCTTATAGATTATGACCAAATACCCTCGCCGGGACCACTCAGCAACCGGTTCTCTATAGCAAGTACATCAGCGGGTCCCTCGAATCTCTCAAAGGCATATATACCGGGAGACGATGATGATGACAACGACGACAATATCGACTTTAATGACGGACCTCCTTTCGACCCGGATGATGTGGGGATGGCACATAATGACGATAGCGATGAGCTTCCTCAGGCTATAGATACACAGAAGCTTAGTAGGCGGTCCTCTTTCGCAGCGATCGACCAAGACGACGACGATCATGACCCTCCTCTGGACCCTCCTGATCCTGACTCTCCGTCTCCCCCACGATTAAATGGAAAAGGCAAAGGTCGAGCGACAGAAGAGGACATGGAGGTGGATAACGAGATGGAAGAAGATATATCTCGGGGCTTGGATGAGCCAGTGGACATGAATGAGGACGAGCCAGAGCCAGAGCCCGAACCTCAGGTTGTGAAACCTGTGGCTAAACGCGGCAGGCCGCCTGGAAAGAGGCCCGCGAAAGAGCCCAGGCGATCATGTATGTTCAATAATTCCGAGTTTGACTCTACATGTCTTGACGTTCTTGTTAGCTACCCCTCCTGCTGGTGTTCGTCGGAGCAAACGGTATAAATTCCGTCCTCTAGAATGGTGGCGTCAAGAACGCGTCGTCTATGGCAGGGGGGATGCATCTTCAGGACCTATACTCGTGCCACACATCAAGGAAGTTATCACAATACCTAAGGAGGTGCCACTCCCTCTTACTAAGAAGCGGGGGAGAGCTGCCCGAGCTCGGAGCAAAAGCAAAGTTGACACGCCGGAACCCGTTGTTAATCCTGAGGATGGATGGGACGACAAGACCCCATCTCATACTACTGTGATCGACTTTACTAGCGGGGAGGAAGTTGAACGACGTGCGTTTCCGGGCCACGTCCTCCCAACTTCATGCTTATCTTATCAAATTAATAACCAGGTATCGCGTACACCCAGAAAATGCTCAACCCGCACACAGCAGCGAACGCTGACTGGATGTTCGAGAAAGTCTTTGGAGACGATGAGTTCATCGCCGCAGGCGAGTTACTGGTGCCTCCTGGATGTCGTAAGCCCAGTAAACCCACGAAGGACAATACCTATGTACGTTTTGACTTTAACTCCATCCTTTCTGTTCCCTAATCGTGCGCTTCAAGGTATTCTTTGTGATCGAAGGGGCAATCAACCTCAGGATACACAACTCCAGTCTCATTCTTGCATCTGGCGCCATGTTCATGGTCCCTCGTGGTAATATCGTCATCCCTTGACCATAGAATACTATTGACCTCCGTCTAGGGAATACCTACTATATTGAGAACATATGCCAGCGCACGGTTCGATTATTCTTTACCCAGGCGCGGAAGATGGCACCGGAAGATGAGCCTCCATTGCAAGACCCACCGATCGCCAATGGACAAACTACGGTCTCAGCTATTCGGTCATCAAGTGCTGGTGCTACCGTGCCCCGTAAGGCATCGCAGCAAAACGCTCTTAAAAGAGCTGCTTCAACACGCATATGAGACTGCTTCATTATCTACACTCTGGCATACTACCAATCTTTGTACTTCATTACTCGTTATGTATTCTTCGTTTAGCTGCGTTTCTTTCCAAACACATCTAGTTCTTCCAATCCAACGTTCAAAGGGATCGATTTTCATCATCAAGTGAATTCTCCAGATTGTAATAAGGTAGATAGGTTGCGTGAGTTAACGAAGATATAGATATATGTAGATGTAACAAAAATTAGACGAGGGCTTGGTCAAGATAAGCGGTAGGCGATAGCAGAGTGGAAAGAGTGGATTCAAGAACTAGCATGCCAAGTAGAAGGAGGGGTTGACGGTATGAATATATGAGACAACAGTGTACGAGAAGGATAATCCAGTGCGAGTCGGGAATCAAAAGCTGGGTCGATGTTGACCACCATGCGAACTAGGGAATGGGACGTTCACATGTGAAGGGTCAACGGGCGATCCATGGTATCCAGGTATTTGAGGAACAGAAGGAAAGGCGTCGAAAAGATCTATGGTTCGAGCTGAAGAGGTCGTCGAAGAGACTGATATCCAGGATTCAGGTCGATCAGGCGATGTGGGATAAGTTGGTGAAGGAGGTTGTAGGCCTCGGGAAGATATTGAAGGTGCGAGAGATTTGCGAGGTTGAGGCAGTGGCTCTTCGGCGGCTTCAGCGGCCATCCGACCTAGAAGAAGAGAAAGTCAGTCGAAACATTTCCCAAGATATAGGGTGAGTAACTTACGCGCAACGTCGTCTACACTCAGAGTACTTCCACTTGATTTAGTCCTCGCCCTTTGGAACATCTTGCCAGCGAAGGAAGCTGCTCTGCTGAAGCTCTTGGACTTCTTTGGAGAAGCAGAGGGCCAGGCTGGTCCGACAGTTCCAGCTCGGGATACACCACTACCCGCAGACCCAAATTCAGTCACCGATAAAGTGTTCGCAGCGTTCCCGAAGCTACGGACAGAGCCATTGTCAAAGGTCCCCGGGAAGGTGACAGAGTTGTCTGGTGGTGTAACAACAGCGACTGAGTCTTCGGATGAAAGTGACACACTATCTCGAGGATACGCGCCAGGCATTACTGCTGAAGGTCGTCGTCTGACATTCGACTCTCCGGCAGACGGCGCTCCCATCGCGCCATAGTGCCGACCAGGTGACTTGGGAGGTGGGGTAGGCGGGATATCCTGTTCGAGTTGAGTGCCCATCACAGACAAATGGGAGTCGAAAGGAAGCGCCGTCTTGCGCCTCTGTTGTTTGCTGGTATGGGTTTGGTCTAGCGAGTCTCTGTCAAGAACGGACTTGCTCCTGGAAAGAACTGCCTTGAAAGATGACAGAGATGTGCCACGAGATGGCTCAGGTTGCGGCTCGGGTTCCACAAGAGTAGGTTCCACTGGGACCTCAGGTTCCGCGATCTCTTCCACTGTGGGTTGAACCTCCGGAACGTCGACGTGCTGCTCGCTGGGAAGTTCTCCTCCAGAGAGTAGCAATTCTAACAAAGCAGCATCTTCAACGAGTTTCGAGAGCTCTCCACCCCCTGTCGGACTGAGAGGGTCTATGCCATAAGACTCCCGTTTCCGCGAGGACTGCATCAATGTCATATGGGCTTTGGGTACATGGAGTGGGACGGCTGGCTCGGTCACCTTCTTGTGCACAATAGCTGAGAATGATATTGGCTTGGGTGCCGAAGGCGATTCAACGAAATCGATAGTCGCAGCGTCAGGCGTAGGAGGCTTGGAAACCAGATGTGAAACCGATTCGGAGTGAGAGCTCCTGTGGGAGACTATGGGAGTTGCATTCGTAGGGGTGAGATGAGATTCAGAGACAGAGGTCGCGCTACGTGCCCGAGGCGATGGAGGAGGGTTCGCGGATACGTCAATCGTACTAGCAGATTGGCTGGTCGATACTGCCTGGAACGATGTAATGGTAGGAGTGGGTGTGCATGGGGAAGCATCGTCAGGCGGGGTCGCTACTAGGACAGGGGTAGTGTCGTTTATATTTACCATCTGTCCAATGTGTGAAGTCGTAGACGGTGGAGTGACACCCGAATCAGAGAATTCGATGCTAACATCCAGAGGCTCGACATCCTGTGGATTTGTATCACTAGCATCATTCTCTGGGGGGCTTGGAATGGTCTCTTCGAGCGAAAGCTGTGCCAAATCTTCACCATAATTCGGAGCGGGTACCGCCTGAGTGATTTCCACCTGGATGGTAGGTGGATGTGGTGGCGTCGATGGCAGGGTATCTTCGGGCTCGTTTGTCTCTGGCTCTTTGGGCGCTGCGTCTGGGACCGGTAAGGAAACCGGGGTAATTTCAACACATGCTTCATCCACAGGCACTGTAATTTCCGAATGAACCAAGTCTCCCGACGGAAGGGACATTTCGTCCGTAACAGGCTGGTCTGGTGAAACAGATGGGGGAACAGATTCTTCGAGGGCCGGGATAGATGGTGGTGGGGTTGATTGAACAATTGGAGGACTCGGGGATCGTTCAGATACCACCTCGGCATCGCCGTCGTGTGTGTTATCTAATGATGTTCTGACGGGCTCTTCATCTTCAGGCATAGTTGCTAGTTCGAGAGTAGCCACAGCGACGACAGAGTCCGGGAGTGCCAAGTCTGCGAAGGATGATGTCGTTGTAACATGCTCGGCGAGCGAGCCTTCTTCCGACGCACCGACCCAAGTCGGGTCAGTTGGGGATGTCGTCCTTGAGGGCGGCGACGAAGTCATCGACCTCCAAGAGGCCAACGTCCCGCCAGTCACTTGGGGTGACAAAGTATTTCCACCCGTCATCTGGGGGGTTAACGCGCCCGCAGGCGACGAAACCGACCTCCATGAGCCCCCACCACCAGTAACCTGAGGCGACAATATCCCAGATCGCAGCGGCGCCGGTATCCTATTCCCATACAATTCTCCTCGTCGTTTTGGTTGGCCATTATCCGGCAACGGAGGTGCGCCAAGTCCAAAGCTTCCTCGTGGGATGGGCACACCACCTTTCTGTTCGAACTTTGCAATCTTGTCGCGCAGGCCTTTCCCATTGGGTGGTTGATGTGGATCGTTCAGAACATGGGTTGAAGGACCAGGTGCTGGAGGAGAAACAGCACGAGGATTGGACGTGTTGCTCGCCGTCCGTTGCTGGAGTGCAGCAATACGCTCCTTCAAGTTGACCGCGGGAGGCTGTATACGCGAACTTGTAGCCCTGTCGTCCATACGGCTGTCAGTGAGGCCCAATGAACATTGGCATGTGTAAGAACTGACATGGATTGACTTCGAGACGTCAAAGGTAAGTAGTAATGTTGCAAAGACGACCTGCGGGTTGCAAATGTGTGAGAAGAGATAGCGATAGCGAAAGGGCAAATGAAGGGAATAGAGAGAGAATAGGTCAGAGGCCGCGAATCAGATCAGCCAGGTCTCATCAAAAAAAGGTGGTGGATGGGCGAGTTGAAACCGAAGCTGGAATGCTTTATACCGGCGCCAATTATATAAATTGCCTCCGTCTCCTGGACTACGCCCTCCGTTCTCTTCTTTCACAGCAACTTTCACAGTGTACATAATGATAGAGCCAAGCACTACATTATCGATAATATTTTTAATCTTCAACCTATACATAAACGACCGGAAGACCGAGAATCAGTCAAGGGTATAAAATCGTGGCTAGGAAAGCGATATAGTCCATATGAACAGGAAAAGAGTGTCTGTGTAGATGGCGTATAGTTATAATTATACTAGGCAAAGTACCTTCAATCGTTCATGATACATGCACACTTAGGTGTACTTGGAGCTCGCGTAGGCTGCTCGATCACCGATGCCTGGCTGCGCGATGATGTGGTGGAGAAGTAATGGAACTAGAAGGCACGGCGAGAACGGTTTGTGTAGGTGTGGGAAGGTCGCGTGGGGCAAGCTGAACACTACCCGTGCAGACACCAGCGGGTAATGGCACCGTGACCGCGTCGTAGGCATTGGGATAAACGCATCCACTGACTTCGATGGGTCCACCACTGACAGTAGCCTCCGCGCTGGCAGAAGAGATGCTCGTGGGACCTGCAAGTCGAACTTCGGTACCCGTAGTGGTGTAAAGAGGGATCTGCTGGGGTGCGAGAGGTCCATTGTCGCCTGAAATTTGTGGAGGCGGCCAGGGACGGCTGGCACTGGGACTAATTGTGGCCGCAGCAGCTCCGCCGGTCTGCCATGCTGAGTACGTTACTTCGAAGGGGCTGACGTTTACGCCGACGCGCGAGCATTTGCCAATAGCGGTGCGAGGATCGGTAGGCATCCAACCTTCTTGAAGCCCAAGCTTGTACGACCACAACGGCGCTTGAACAAAGCCAGCGGTGGAATTGCCAATCTATTATCGTGTTGAGAAAGAAATATCATCGCGATGAAGAAAGCAACCAACCTTCCATGTCCAGAAGAAGTAGTCGCCCATAGCATCCATACTGGCTTCGGCAAACGCTTTCAGACCAGCCTTAGTTCCCGGTGTCCAGTTCCTGTAATCGGTCCAATCCGCGCAGTTACCAGGGTAGGTACTAGATCCAGGGATTCCTCGAAGGAAAAGGGCGCAATCGTTGAAGCCATTCGAGAATTCACCGGCGAATGAAACACCGAAGCCAGTTTGACTGCGTAGATGCATGAGCTTCGTTTCCAATAGGCAAAACATTGTGCACACCTGTCGCGCATCTCCTGGCCCCAAGCCTGGCAGGCACGTTGAGGCCAAGTACCACCAGCAGTGTCTTCATCAACGCCTGTGTCGATAGGAATAATAGACGGAATGTCACTGAAGGCAAAGTAGGGATGAGAGTCAAGCATCACGCGATCGGCACCGGCCATAGTACCAGCCCAATCACTCATAGCACGGAATCCATCATGGATGGCCATGTAAGGTCCATTTCCTGCTCCAACCCCAGTGACGCCTCGCATGATGTCATAAGCCTCTTGGTAACTAGTGAACGAGATGAATATTATTGAGACTTCGGGGGAATAAAATGTACTTACAAGCTCAGAGCTACATCCACGCCAACCTGCCTTGTCAGAAGTTCGTTCACGATACCAAACACAAGTACGACATTGCGCCATTCAGGACGGTTGGCAAATTCAGTAATCGTGCGGATGTAGCTCAGGCCGCGCTGTGCATTGGCGAGGCCCATGTTGCCATAGAGAAAATTGACTTGACCCAATTTACCAGAGTGATTGTAGCCTGTCAAATAATTCAGTCAGAGCCACCAACAGGATTACAGGTTCTCGCGCACCATTCTGCGAACCAGGCATACTGTGGAGATCTAAGCAAACACGGATGCCGTATTTACGGGCCCAACCGAGAACGCGAACGATGTATTTCCAACTGGTCTTGGCGAGGAAAGGCTCTAGTGTGTTAGGCGAGTGACCCCTAAACAGAGTTGAGTATGACTTTCAGGAATGTCAAGATCATAACTCACTCCGTCCCATTCCAAATATCTACCGCCCAGAAAGGTATAGGCAGACGAATCCAGTTCAAACCAGCACCAGCTATTTGTGCCATATCTTCCTCCGTCTAGATAAAAATAACGCGAGTCAGCACAATGTCGTCATTGGTGAATCATGCGAGACAGCTCACGATGAATGTCCGGTAGTGTTCTTCGAGTTGACTGAGACCACCGTTGGCAGTGTCTGCAGCCATCAGAGTGGTGAGCGTCCATTCATCTACGGCTCCAGGGAACCGTTGGAAAAGTTCGGGAGAAATAAAAGGCTCTAGTTGGAAAAGACCGCCCAGGTTCACGCTGTGACTGGGTAAGGAGGGCAACTCGGACATGTGAACGAGTGAAGGCCTACCCAAAAATCCGATCTGTGCCGTAGTTCCACGACTGATTCAATGGCGGCGTCCACGAGTTTGGACGTGCCCCATCATCGTACGGATTTTCCGGGTCATAAACCCCTAGTAGTAGGAGAAAGACGAGCTAAGTAACGACGTGGCAACGAGCCAGTGAGGAGACGTACAGTGACCGCCAAAGGAATTCCTGTAGGTGAAGGTATTGCCGTCCTCGTCGATAATTTCCGAGCCATCGGTTCCTGTAGTAGCTCGAACAGGACTGGTCGGGGATCCGGAGGGCTCTGGGGAATGTGCACTCGTGTGATCGCTGTTCCCGTCGTCGTTCGATGGCGATGAGAGTGTCGTCTGATTGCGGGGTTTGACCACAGTAAAGTATACGGGTAGAACGATGACCAGAACGAGAGCAGCCAATGCCAAAGCGCCAAGAACAGCCCAGAAAAGAGGGCGTCTCGTTTTTCGTGCGGTGTTGGTGGAGTTAGCAGCATAGGCGTTATTGTGGTTTGCGAGGGGCGAGGAAGCTGAGGTGCCAGCAGCAGCAGCGTAAGAGTCGTTTTCCACCTTGTCCGCAGGAGAAATGAGCTGTGAGGACGAGGGAGCGCGATCTGAGGGGGCTAGGTAGGATGCTCTGGGCTCGGAGGTGAATGCGCTGTCAGCATCGTCGAGGTATGGCGGGCGGAGGGGCGAGGATGCCATGTTGCGGGGACAAGGCAGAGAGGTGAGGGAGAAAACCCAACTTGAACACTTTGATCTGTGTTCCAAGCTAATTATATGATCTGCCCACACACTTGGGTGCGGTCAACACAAGCCGATCTAGCCACACGTGACGCTGCACCTTCTTTCCGTGAAAAACTTGTGAAAACTTGGCTACGAGCCTAGACATCGCAAATTTGCGGTGCTCAGGTTTTCGTTGGCCGTGACCGCCAATATCGCAACAGCTACTTCTGTCATGCAATCGTGGCCGTAGAGCACCGAGATAATTTGGAGATAATCTCTCTTAGAGCAAATATCTGATCGGAGGAAGAACAATCTGACATATACCCCGGTTGTATCTTTCGCTTCCTCTGAAGTTGCGTGCGGCCGAAAAATGTGGACCGGTCCTATAAATATAAGGATTACTTCGGCAACGAAGAACACGAAAAAGCATGCAAGCACGGTGCAATTTGACTCGACAGCTGTTGGATGTAAGTATTCCACCAATCACTCGATGGTCAATGAGCACAAGGAAACCGCTTAGTACTGAAGCTTCGAATTGCAAGGAGGTCAGTGTATGTATACCCCAGCATGTCACCGTGACAACAGGCGGTTGTCGATAGGAACTTCAACACAGGCATTGATCAGTGCATCATGCATCAAAGCTTGAACTTGGAAATCTCCCAGTGATGCGTCGAAGTCGGGAAAAGAAAAGAGAATCGCGTTCACGCGTAGTACAGTGATACATTTATGATAGAAAGAAGATACATACAGAGGCCAGGTAGAAACACATTGGATGATACATTCACTTTTTGCGGCCCTTGCGCCCATTAGCGGCGACGGCCCCGGTTGACCCCTTCAAGGAACCTGCATTTGGTTTCGAACATTCGGAGCAATACCACTTTTCCGGCGTAGGCTGCTTAAGACCTACACACCCCAGATGGAACTAGAATGCAAATTTAGAACAGAGAACATGGAAGGGGATTTATGCGACGTACCCATTCAAAGGGACATTTCCCTTCGTTGTCACAGGCAATCATCTGTAATAGTGTTTAGGGAAAGAAAAGGACGAAGACAGAGACAAGGCTTACATCACCGTAACTTCTCTTTTGGCAGAAGCAATAGAGACGTTCGTCATCGGCATCCTCTTCCTCATCCTCTTCGCCTTCTTCATCTACTTCAGCGTCCAGATCATCGTCCTCATCAACTCTCTTAGAGGGAACCACTACTGGGTGAACTTGACGGAGGCGCGATCGATTTTGGGCGGGGACAGGCGCTGGAGCTGGAGTTGGGGGTGTTGAAGCACGGCCAGGCAGTTTGATTGAGTTGGACGCGGCAAGTCTACGTTCTGAAGCAAAGCGTTAGTACAGCACTGTATTGTGACGGGCTGTAGACTGTACTTTTGTTTGAAACCGAGCTCGCCGACGGTGTCGGGGTGGCTGGCTCGAGGATGGGCTCTGCGGCGAGGGCACTTTTGAGTAGCATCTCCGATGCTTGCACGGGCGTCGGTCTTGGTGTCCCGATTTGTTCGACCGTCTTCACTCTGTCAAGTTTCGCACTGACATGTAGGTTTGGAGTCTTCACAACAGGCGTGCTCGGGACCGGTGAAATATTCGGAATTTCGCCCTGCAGGACTCGAACTTTATTGAGATCGACGTCAAGCTTCGCCCGAGTCTTCATGAACAGGTCGACGATGCGGTTTGCAAGGGTGATTTTCTCGTTGGCGAGGATGTCGAGCTCAGCATAGGCCTTGCCGATTTTGTCTGGGAGGACGAGGTGGCCATTGCTCTGGGCGCCGTTGGACTTTGCATTGACGGAGGGCGACGGGGACGGTGCCGTCGAATTTGGGTTTGAGTTAGAGTTCAGACCGCCGTTGCGAAGTTGATGCCGGGAATATCGAGCCGAGTCTTTTTCAACTTCCCGCTGCAATTCTTTTCAACACTCAATCACTCGCTCTTTCCTCCACAGAATAAATCAAAAATCACCTAGAGTCCGTGCGTCTCTGTGCTTGATTTCCTGCAGAAGATGTGCCACTTCGCTGGGAAGATTGTCCAGTCCTACAGGAGACGCGATTATAGGGTCGTATGATGGAAATGCGAGTAGCACTCACCGTAAATGAACTCAGAAGCAATATTGGCAGCTTCCTCGAGATTCTGGACGGGGACATTCATTAGTGGCGACAGGACAGAGGTTATGGTACAGGATAAAAGGGATAAAGGAGCCAGGGATTTCTCTTACGCCATTAGCCGTGGCCAGTTTTAGTCATCGCGACGATCATCTTTCTCGCAGTTACCGAACACACCAAGTCATTGCAATGCACAGCGAAACAAATAATCTCTCTTCCAAAGCTCGGAACACACTCAAAGTTACACATTAACGCGCAGCACTGGGAACACCTCCCCTACGGCCCCTACCGACACCAGCACCTCCCCCTGACCTCCGGCTGTAACCTCCCCATCCACCAACATACTGACCAGGCCCCATGAGCCCTATTCCTCCTGGCTCACCGAAAGTAGCGTAGTTTCGTTCTCGTTCCTCTTCCCTTCTATTCCTACCGCCAGCACCACCACGACGCCCGCCACCACGTGGTCCCTGCACAGGGCCTGCCGTTGAAGACGACAATGAATCGAAGAAAGAGGTTGTGGGGTTGTAGGCAGGCTCCGTCTTGGGTGTCTTGGGTTCAGTCGCGTCTGCCTTCGAGTCAACTTCGGGTGTCGAATCTCCTTCAACCTTCGCAATAGCTGCCTTGTCAAATTTGGCATTGTTTCCCTGGAAGTCAAAGTCGGTGTTGGGGACTTTGATTTCCTTGTTGTGGTCACGGCCTCCACCGCGACGTCCACCTCTGCCATTTCCATGGGTTGCGTTGCTTGAAACGCGTAGATCACCCAATGCACGCTCTACCGTCTCAAGTGAAGCAGTTGCCGTATGGATGGAATTGGGATTGTTGCCTCGGCGCTGTTGGTTATGACGGGGCGCGTTGGTATTGGCGTGGGCAGGGGTTTCGGTTGCTGCGGGGGTCGAGGTAGCATTCTGGGGAGTTGCGTTGGGTTGAGGTGCTGAGCCGTTTGCGTATACTTGTCCTGGCGCAGGGGCTACTTGACTTTGAGGTGCTGGCGGTCTTGGTTGAACCGGCGGGGCACCGTATCCATACGGTTGTTGGGTTGGCGCAGATGCCTGATGGAGTACGTAAAAAGTTAGTAAAATTGTCAGTAGGAACGACATAGCTAGAGATGCACCCCAATGACCGCAGGATCGTCGTGTACGCTACGCTGCGTTTGTACTGGCTCGTCCACCGATAGGTCTTTGACTTCGGAAGCACGAAATATGATGTAATCGTACGGGTCTTGCACTGGGGGGATGAATTCGGCTGCGGGTCTAAAGCGAGGAAACTTCAAAACATGCACGCAGCAAGGGAACTAGTGCTCGTACCGCCTGTTTTCAGTTCCCATGGAATAAACTGGCATGCCAAATATGAGTATTGAAGGCCAAAAAAGTAGTCAACGGACTGACCATTTGACAACTGGATAGTCGACGCCCCCGCATCGATTCCAGCCAGAGTTCCCCTATATCTTACATCGGAATGAGAAATGAGGGCAATTGGTTTCCTGTAGCACAAAGAGTGGCACGAGTAAGTGACTCAAAGTCAAAGCTTGTGCAACAAAGTCCTTACCCAATGAAACTCTGGGCCATAACTGCCTTCTTGAAAAGTTATAAAGAACAGAAAAAATGGGAGAAACGGGAACGGGAAGAAGAAGGAAAGTTAGCGGATGGAATGTTTGTTTGAAAAGTTGCGCGTTCAGGCGACGTTGCTGTGGTTTTGACGACCTGTGTGGTTCTCTTTGCATTCGTTCTCACGGTCTATGAAATTACAAGTCGCATCGCGAAGACTAAATAACCCTTCATGAATGCTAACAGGCTGCAATGTGACGCGTTGTACATGTATAATGTATTCATACTGGCTCCGACTGTACGTGAACAACTGTGCCATCATCGCAGATTACTTTGAACCGGACTAAACACTTGATTAGCGACATGGCAAATTGCAAACTAGCATGCAAACGCACGAATAGTAAAAGGTACTCCTTTTTCTTTCCGTATACTCGTGAAGTACAGTGTACCAGAGCCTATGTTGCGGGGTAAACCGGGGAGAAGGAGGAAACGATGGAAGAGACGCGCCTTTTGAACCTTTGAGGCCGAAGCTAACATCGACGTTACCTTGTAACTGGTTTATCTGACATGGGGACTCATGAGCATAGTCGGATACTTGCATAAAGTGCAACTATGCGTACGTTTCCTTTTATACGCGGGTCGCCATTTAACCACCACTCTGGTTGTGGTCGGATGACGTCGCCGAGGTGCTCTCGCAGCTCCGGGTCCTGCTTAACAGAACGCATAATCTGACGGACAACAGAGCTCGATATCTTCTCTTGGTTCGTCACGAAAGTCAAGAATGCACCCCAAGCAAGCACTCCGCCCGTAGCAAACGCAAGTATTATGGGCCATCGTTTCTAGCAATCAGAGTAAGCACGCGCAGGCTTTCAATTGGAATAGTACAACCAGGCCTACCTTGGGCATAGGCAGATCTCGGACATTTGGACGTGGATAGGGCCTTAGTCGAGCCGGAGAAGAATACGTCTCGACGACGGGTTCGCTAACGGGTGGAGGCGGAGGGGGACGGGATACATGGGAAGCGTATGCTCTGGCGGACGCGACTTTTGTCGGCCTTGGTATCGCGCGTCGAAGCAAACTCTGTCTGAGCATGGTCGTTGCAGATGAAAGCTAAATATAAGTCATGGAACGGCCCGACTCCTAAAAGTTTAGCTCGACAAGCGCCCAATTAGCAAGTCTACAACCACCATGGCGTCACCCTCGATCTCACCTGCACCTTTACATTCGTCGCAGCAGCGGAATCCTATATCCACGCGGTTATATAAGATACTAGGAACGAACTTTGACGATCAAGACACGAAAGAGGCTTTGCAAACTTTGTCAGATCTCTACGCTGCTCAACCTCCGAGTTCAACTGGACGTGGAAGCGATTCCACGCGTATTCTCGACGAGGATGCTGATATATTGGACGATGAACATGGCTCGTATTCGCGGAGCCGACACATTCCACTGCAGGAAGCTATACCTGGAGAGTCAGCGGCGCGGGCCCGTAAACATCTCAAGAAGGATATGGAGAATAAACTCGCTGAAGGTAGTCGGGATTTCTTGAATGCGCTTGGAGAAGTTTCGACAGTGAGTCTAGCTGCCATGATTGTCTTTTGTGCTAACTTTCTGATCTTCCTGCATTTACTGCAGACCCTGCAGACCTTGCAAGAACATATTGACGCGCTTCACGTCGGCTGTGATGAAGCTGAGACACAATTAGCCTTCACGCAAGAGTCGAGCAAGTCTCTTCTCGAGCATGCTGGAAATCTCAACATCGAGAGGTTCGCAACACTATATCTCCACATGCCACACGCCATCCTGACCTTAATTTCCTGTAATAGAACTCAGGTGGAGAGAAAGATCTCAGTTGTAGAATTGTTCTTGGCTAAATTCACGTTATCCGAAGATGAGATCCAGTCGCTAACTTCGCCGGAAGCTTCTGTTGGTCAATCGTTCTTTCAAACTATGGATAAAACCGAGCGTATTCGCGATGATTGCATGATTCTCATGAGCGGAGAGGAAGGTCCAACCAAGGCTGGGTAAGTCGAGTAACACAACCTCAGTGACATGGTTGACCTCTTTTCATTCAAGATTAGACATCATATCTGCTACATCGTCATACCTTGAAGACGCTTACGACAAGCTCATCAATTGGTGTGTCAATGAGTTCCAGCAAATGGGCCGTGAAACTCAGTTGGAAGTCGGAATGACAACTCGGGAATCTGTTCGTCGTTTGCGAAAGCGTCCGGAGTTGCTCAAGTATATACCTAACCTTTCATTCTGGCTCATGTTCGTTGCTGACTCGTTAACCCAGTGAAGCGCTTTCCCAGCTTTCCGACATACGGCAGTCGACCCTCCTTTCACTGTTCCTAGCCGCTCTTACAAGAGGCGGCCCTTCTGGGCTACCTCGACCTATCGAACTACACGCTCATGATCCAATACGTTATGTTGGCGACATGCTTGCTTGGGTTCATCAAGCCATCGCTGCAGAACGAGAATTCCTTGAAGGCTTGTTCGATGTGAAAACTGAAGGACGAATGGTTGGCAGTGTCCGGAAGTTTACCGTCAGCGAAGAAGAGGAATGGATACGAGAGTTGATGGATATGGCTGTGGCGAAGTTGTGCGTGCCATTGAAGGTTAGTCCTTGAAGTTGCTTCCCGATTTCGGTTGAGTTGCTTATGATCCGTTGCTCCAGGTCAGGGTACAACAAACAATTCGCTCGCAAGAGAGCAGCATCATGTCATATAAAATCGCCAACCTACTACAGTTTTACATGCTTACCATGTCACGAACTATTGGTGAAAGTGCCTTACTCTCCAAGACCTTGAAAGAGTGAGGGCCTAGCGAACTTGTCAATTGTGTCAAGCTGAACGGGAGCAGGATCACAGACATCGCATATAAAGTCTTCTATGATGCTATTGAAGCCCATGCCAACACTATGCAACGCGAACACATCGTAAGTCTCCTTCCCCGTTCCGTAAAATCAATTCAGCTAATACATACGATCAAGCCCCTCGACGATCAAACCGTCATGCCCCCGATGTCAATCCTCGACCACGCACAAATTCTGCGGGAGATCATGAGCGTTTACCAATCCTCACTGGCTGGTGACGAACCTGACGAAGAAGAACAGGCCGCTTTCCAGCGCATCGCCGATATAATGGTCGATCCAGCGGTAGATATGTGCATTCGCGCTAGTGAAGACAAGCAACGCCTGCGTGCATCTTGGGATCGACCTATCTTCATCCTGAATTGCTTGACCCACCTTGGTGTGAGCAACCCACTTCGTTCTTGTTGACAGACCACTGACAATTTCTCAAGAGTGTCCTTGATGGGGTTTCGTTCACTGTCAAGAAACAGCAATGGCTGGAGACGATCATAGACAAATACGTCACTGAACTCAGTGAAGAACATGTGAGTGGCTCTCAGTGTCTCGATCGAACATGTTGTAACCTCACTCGCAGAGTCGAAAGATCTTGAATGACGCCGGTCTCAGCAAGATCATGCAGGCGTTGGAGAGTAAACCCGAGAAAGTGAAGTCAACCATCGACTTCCTCAGACAATTCTGACCGGTCGACGCATAGGAACCACTCTCACACCTTCCAGTGGCGGAGCCCGCCATGCTACAGCGTGCGCTTCGACATTTCTCTGGGTGGTTGTCAGGCCTCGAAGTCGTGCACTCTCCTCGGCTAGCTCAACTGACGGTGCAACGATTGCATACCCAAATTCACCAAGCTGCACTTGAGCGGCTCGTGGTTGCATATGACACGCTTTGCAACGAAGTCAAGAAAGCAAGCAATAAATATGAGGCCGCATCGACGTTGCTGGGCAGTGAGCGGCCGTTTGGTCAGACAAATATCTTGCGCCAAGTATTTGGTTTGGAGAGTTGATAGATGATATGACCATGGCCTCTATTAGGTTTTGGAACATGTGGAGAATATCTCTGACCTCGTCCCGAACTATGTATGGTAGACAACGAGATCACGGCCCAAGTGGTTGTTCCAACATTTAGTCTTGCTAAAGTGTCTATTCCATACTGCGGATTTTACATGTCTAGTGGTGGGCTTCCTTCGCAATCTGAGCTGCGTAGGGGTTACGAGGATCCTTCGCGAACTCTGGGGCTACAAATGGCTCATGTTCAGAACGAGTGGGTTTAAGGACGGAAAGGGAAATACGAACATCGGACTGCAGCATCTTGAAGCTTAGAAACGAGGTAGAAAGTGATTCCACCAGCGGCGATGAATGGCCACATGGGCTTGACGAACTAGAAGGCATGGTAGGTTGGGTTGCAACGCCGAGCTGGGAGGGTATTAGAACGCACAGGAGTGGGCCATTTTCGGAGTCCAAGGAAGGCCATTTCTGACGAAGTAAAGCGGCGAAAACTAGGGATAAGACGTTTGCGTGAGACTCCAGTCCACAGATTTGACGGGGAAGCTGCTCACAGTGTCGAGGGAGGGTAATGCAAGGTGGAAGAGTGCTTGCTTGGTCGGAAGAGTTCGCACCTGAGATGATGTGTGGGAAACTATGCCCTTATTCTGTGTGTCCCACTCACACGGGCGTCTAAAGGCAACGCGGTCACAATATATTATCTCGCGGCGTTCAAGCAAGTTCCTTCATGTCGACTGTGCAAGCTGCTTCCGCGTCCGCCCCTGCTGTGAGATGCCCATCAAATCTGACAACACATCTACCCTTTATCTGAGCTACCTCTTTCTCTGTTGTAGTGGAGGCAATTCTCTTTCTTCGACGCGGTCCCCGTTAAGGATGCTCATGACCTCGCTGCGCCTCCGGACATATTCAAGGTGTCATCATTGTCTTCCAGATGCTTAACGTGCTGCTGAGGCGTCTATGCTTTTAGGTTACGCCGGAGATTTCGAGTATCGCGTCCTCCAGCTTCGGTGTCCTGGTCGCCGACATCCATGGAAGTGTTCATGTTCTGGACAAACGATTCGAATCCACGCAGAGCTGGATTGCTCACACGGGAGGAAGAGTGACGCACATGGCTGAGCGAGGAGGCATATTGATCTCTCTGGGGGTGTGTTCAATTATTCATCATACCCCATAACACATCACCGATCGGAAGCTACTTCCAGGAAGAAGATGCCATAAAGTCTCCCTTGCTAAAGATTTGGGACATGTCTAAGCCAGACAAGAAAACCAGTGGTCCAACTCTCCTCCGTTCAGTCAAGATTCAGCCAAGTAATCGTCCATATCCCGTATGCTGAGCTCGTCTTCTCCATAACCTTGCACTGACTTCTGACCGAGGTTACTACTATTGCTGTCTCAACTTCGCTCTCCCACCTTGCCATTGGCCTTGCTGACGGGACCGTACTCGTTTACCGTCACTTGGACCAATCCCTCTCTGGCTCCGGCAGCATGACCTCGGTACCCAAGCCACGGACTGTATTCGAATCCTCCGCGGAACCAATCACCGGACTTGGTTTCAAGGAGCCCACTGACGACAATCCCAGCTTATTCCTCTTTATAGTTACCACCAATAGGGTGCTTTCGTATCAAGCCACTGGGAAGGGGAGTGGAGGTACACCAGCTGTGGTCGATGAAGTTGGCGCTGCCCTTGGTTGTGCCACCGTCGACTGGCGAGCTCGGGATATGGTGGTTGCCCGAGACGAGGCCATATATATCTGCGGCACCGAGGGCCGTGGTGCATGCTACGCTTACGAAGGTAGTTGCTATAGATTTTACCTCTAACCTCTCTAACTTTCCAAGGTCGCAAGTCTTCTGTTATCTCTCACCTCAACTACCTCGTTATGGTATCCCCTCCCATCGTACCCACCGCTTCAGCTGCTTCAGCGACTGTTCGACACGTCGCAAGAGCAGTGAATCCAGACTCGGAAATCACGAAAGTCACAGTTTTTGATCTCGAGAACAAGTTCGTCGCCTTCTCGGGTACGTTCACCCAAGGTGTTAGAGAAATATTTTCTGGGTGGGGTCAAATCTACATCCTCTTAGTCGATGGCCAGGTACGAACTGTACTCCCTTGCGACGTCGTCTGCCTAGCCTTAATCAAACCTCTACAGTTAACATGTCTGGACGAAAAGCCCACACCCGCCAAGTTGGATATGCTGTATAGGAAATCACTGTACTTACTAGCGCTCAATTTGGCCAAAACCCAACAGCTTGATCCCCCCAGCGTGGCCGATATCCATCGACAATATGGCGACCATCTGTATACTAAGGGCGACTATGATGGAGCTATGTCCCAGTATGTCAAAACGTTGAGCCATCTCCAGCCCAGCTACGTAATCCGCAAGGTACGCACCGCTCTGTGGAAAGTCATTGATACGTAGTTGATCGAATTTCCCTGCAGTATCTGGACGCCCAACGAATCCACAATCTCGTCACATATCTGCAGGAACTGCACTCTTTAGGACTTGCCAACGCCGATCACACCACTCTTCTACTCAACGCATACACCAAGCTGAAAGATGTGTCGCGGCTGGATAATTTCATCAAAACAGAATCTCGGCGTAACGACACTGATCATGACGAGCTACCATTTGACTTGGAAACAGCCATCCGGGTGTGCAGGCAAGCAGGGTATTTTGATCATGCTTCATATCTCGCACGAAAATACGAGCGGCATGAAGACTTCCTACGAATCCAAGTTGAAGATACTGCGAATTATAGGGAGGCATTGTTGTACCTTCGAAAACTTGGACCCGAAGCGGTATGTCGTATTTATGACCTAGATTCATCTTTGTATTGACCTAGAGACAAGGCAGAGAACAGTCTCGCTAGGTACGGGCGAGCAATGCTTGGCAGTCTTCCGCAGGAGACAACACAACTCCTCGTCGACTTGTGCACTTCGTCAATATCTCTGGTACAAGAGCCCGTCGCTGAGGATGATGCCGTTGTAGACAAGCCATCCAACGGGACTCAGTCTTACTTGTCATATTTAGCGATCAATCGAGGCTCAGGCGTGGCTCCCACCGTCCTCTCCACTGAAACTGCTGTCCCTCCCTCCCCGTCCATCAAAACAGTACGAATGAAAGATTCTCACTCTCGCAGAGGTTCATTGCATGCTGTCTCGCGACCCGATACCCCACCAACTTCCGCATCCTCTCCCGTCCCTTCATCTAAACCTGCCCCCCCCGTGCCTGTAGCCCGTCCATCCCCAAGATTGTATTTCGCCCATTTCGTTGATCATATGGAACAATTCCTCATATTTCTTGAAACTGTCGCATCAGCACGATGGGGGCAAGGAATTACTGCGGATGGCGTTGTGTCAATAACACCAACTGCCGAGAATCCGGAAGAGATACCCTTGGATAAAAGCCAGGAGCGGGCGGACCAAACGGCAGTTTGGAACACACTGCTCGAGTTATACTTGACTTTGCCCAAGGAAGAGGGCAAAACCGATATACGCTCGAAAGCCATCGGTGTCCTCAAAAGTGACCTTCCCTACGACGCTACACATGCGCTTGTACTGTGCTCTAGCCATAGTTATACACCAGGACTCGTGATGCTATGGGAGAAACTAGGGATGTACGAGGACGTCATCCGTTTCTGGATAGAGAAGAGCAATCAAGGAGAACCAGAAGCATCTCGGGAAGTCCTACAACATCTAAACCTCTACGGCTCAAAACATCCATCACTCTACCCACTTGTCTTGCGGTTTTTGACGTCCTCATCCGAGCTACTATCGAAACACGTTGACGACGTCAAAGATATCTTGGAGTATGTCGACACGGAGAAGATCATACCTCCACTCGGCATAATTCAAGTGTTAAGTAGAAATGGGGTTGCCAGTGTAGGACTCATCAATGAGTGGTTGGTGAAGCGGATCACAGCGTCGAGAGACCAGATTCAACAGGTTGGTACTTATCCTCCAAAAATTCCATCACAACTAAGCTGATGGCGATATAGGACCAGCAATGGACACAGTCGTACCGATTAGAGACAAAGGCCAGGTTGCAACAGGTGAAGGAGCTTTCCGATGTCGACCAACCAAGGGTTTTCCACGTTACGCGTTGTTCGTCTTGTGGTGGCCAGTTAGACCTCCCCAGTGTTCACTTCATGTGCAACCATAGTTACCACCAGAGGCATGTCCTGTTTGTCCTTCTCCAGATGCATGCAACTGATCAACACACAGATGTCTCGTGGATCATGACACCGAATGTCCTAACTGCGTACGAGAACATGGCGCCATTCGGGAAATCAGGCGCAACAATGAACGCCTCGCTGACCAACATGACTTCTTCCTCTCAGAGGTTCAAGAAGGTGGATTTTCGGCGGTGGCATCAGGCTTTGGGAAGGGCTTTCTCAATATGAATCGGGGTGAAAACAAGAATCTGACATCGTAGCGCTTTTTCGTCCAGTAGATTTCATCTATTATAATACATGCATAATATTAGCGAGGTGTTTTCGATAGGTATACAAGGAGTAAGTATGTGGAGATCGTTCACGGATTGTCAGAGTCTCGCTTGGGTGGTTCGGGCGGTGGGACGCCCCACTCGGGAAGACCTTGAGGACGCTTGATGCGTTTAGATTCCCATTCATCGTCAGCAGCAGCACTCAGACGCTGTTGGTATTTACAATCAGGACACGTTGGAGAAAGAGCAACGGCGAAGAACCTACGAAATATTCTTCTCGGATATCAAACTTTTTGCGGTTTTTATCCAGTCGAAGTTCCTCCGCTTTGTTTAGCTGAATTGTTTCGGTCAGCGAGTGGTGGTGGGAAGAAGAGAGAGTAAAGCCCACATGCTTGACTCGCTGGTCATGCAAGTCATACCGCGTTTGAGTGAACGGAGTGAGCATGAATGATGCGCCAACCATTAGAAGAACAAATGGGACGCCGAAGAGACCTGGATACTTTCTGAGCGTAGTACTGAGGGGTGTCTTGTTCAGCGGATTTGATGGAAAGACGGCCATGGTGTTGATGGTGGCCCCGAATTCGAGTGCTCAGAGACAACGCCAACCTACGCCAACACTTTCGGAGTGCCTTAGACGCCGGATATATCAGGGCCGGCCGCCCTCTTCCGATCCGACATCTTATCAGCAACCACAACCATCGTTCGTTTCTGCGTCAGAGTGAAGTCCTCAACGTTCAACGCTAATGAGCGGTATATCTGATCATCTCAAGTGCAAGAAATACGATCTCATCGCCTTTCCAGTGACTGTTGTGCTCGGCTCCCAATGGGGCGACGAGGGCAAGGGCAAGCTTGTTGATATCCTTGCCGCCGATATCGACGTCTGTGCTCGATGTGCGGGCGGTAACAATGCCGGACACACTATCGTGGTACCGATGGGCGAGAACCAGGAGAAGAAGTCCTTTGCTTTCCATCTTCTTCCGAGCGGTACGGACGACCTGTCTTTGATGTCCTGACTTCGGTACTCAATCGTCCCTAGGTCTTGTTAACCCAAATTGTACTGGCGTTATTGGCAACGGAGTAGTCATTCATATACCGTCATTCTTTCAGGAGCTAGATGCACTTGAAGCCCAAGGTCAGCCGATTTATCCTTCCTCTCATTTTGCTAGGTTGACACCACCTGTATAGGTCTGGACTGCACGGGTCGATTGTTCGTCTCCGATCGCGCAATATTAGTGTTCGATTTTCACCAAATCGTCGATGGTTTGAAAGAAGTCGAGCTCGGCGGCTCTAGGTAAAGCGTCCTCTCCAGAGATCCACCTCTCTAACCGTGTACCATAGCATTGGCACAACCAAGAAGGGCATCGGCCCAGCCTATTCTGGGAAGGCTTCGCGCTCTGGTCTTCGTGTACATCATCTATTCGATCACGAAACATTTGCGGCTAAGTTCAGGAAGCTCGTTGAGGGGCGCTTCAAGCGATACGGTCACTTTGAGTATGACACCGAGGGTGAAATATTGCGTTACAAGGTAAATTTGCCCTTCGAGCTCTGAAGCACCTGCACTCAGAGAGGATCGTGTATTAGGAACTGGCTGAACGACTGAGGCCGTATGTCGTGGATAGTCTGGTTTTCATCCACAAGACGATCGCGTCGGGGAAGAAGGTCCTCGTCGAAGGTGCGAATGCCTTGATGCTCGACATTGACTTCGGTACATACCCTTTTGTCACATCATCATCCACTGGCATCGGCGGAGTCTGTACTGGCCTCGGTATTCCTCCCAAGTTGATCGGGAAAACGATTGGGGTTATGAAGGCTTACACTACCCGAGTTGGTGGAGGGCCTTTCCCAACCGAACAATTGAACGTCAGTACTCTCCCATCCAAGCTGCTTAAGGGCTTGGCTGATCGTGCAACAGGCCACTGGCGAGCACTTCCAGGAAGTCGGCAGAGAATATGGCACGACCACGGGCAGACGCAGGCGCTGTGGTTGGCTAGATCTCGTCGTTATGAAGCATTCAACCATGATCAACGGATACGACAGCCTCAACCTCACCAAACTGGATGTTCTGGACCAGTTAACCAATATCGAAATTGGTGTGAAGTACCTCTTGAATGGCGAAGAGTTATCTGGCTTCCCTGGTAAGCTCCTTGCGTTCATGTCAATTCGCGTGCTCTGACGATCTGCTGCAATAGCCGATCTCGAGATTCTTGCACAGGTTCAGGTTGAATATGTATCTCTTCCTGGTTGGAACTGTGATATATCAAGCACCACGACATATGAGGGGCTCCCAGAGAATTGCAGGCGATACATCGAATTCATCGAAGGATTCGTTGGTGTCCCAATCGAGTGGATTGGCGTGGGGCCTGGACGAGAAAGCATGATTAAGAAGTAAATTTATTCGTTATTTGGTATATAAAGGACAGTTCTTTTCAAACCATCGTTTCGTATGTTCCTAGAGTAGAAACCTGCGCCTCTGAATAAAAGACGCGGACAGTGAGTGCACTCAGTCGCCTCGGTGAACAGCGCAAGCTCGCTAAGTGCGTTCCCACGCCTCCTCTTGTCCTCCCCCCATCCCACATTGTCAGTCATGACTGCCTCCGCTCAGCCCGTCGCCGTGAATGGGAACGGCCACGCCGCCAAACCGAACGGAAAGTCGATAAAGTCAAAAAACCAACTTCGTCGTTTGAAGGTCAAACAAAAGAAAGCAGCTGGCCAACAAGATGTGAGCGCCTGCTTTACTTCGCGTGCTTCACTAGCAGTAACTCATCTGGCTGGTGTAGAAAGAGGAAACTCCGGATGTCAAGCCAGAGATAAAGGTGCAAGAGATACCACAAAATGTCGAGTACGTATCTGAGCAGTTGGATGTCTCCGACCACGCTCTAGAAGCTTTCTCCGACGTATTTGCTCGCTTTCAGTTACCTCCGGATGAGGTCTCAGTGCGTAGTCTATCTTCTTGGATGAACATGCTGTAGGCTAATCCATTTACAGGGTAAAGATGCGGCAGAACCCACCAAGGGTGAAGTCATCTACTCGGACGATGATATGGCGTCTGAACATGACTCTGACACGGAGAAGAAACCCCTCTCGAAAAAGAAGAAGCGCAAGATGGCCCGTCTCACCGTGGCAGAGCTCAAACAACTCGTCAAAAAGCCTGAAGTCGTCGAATGGACCGATGTTACGGCTGCTGACCCCCGGCTACTCCTGCAACTAAAGAGTTATCGCAATACTGTACCCATTCCCATCCACTGGAGCGCGAAGAGAGATTACCTTCAAGGGAAACGTGGAATTGAAAAGCCACCGTTCCAACTTCCATCTTACATTGCAGATACGGGGATAGCGACTATGCGTGATGCCGTGAAGGAGAAGGAAGCCAATATGTCACTAAAGGCGAAGACTCGAGAAAGAGTGCAGCCAAAGATGGGGAAGGTTGATATCGACTACCAGAAGTTGCATGATGCGTTCTTCAAATTTCAAACCAAGCCCCCAGTCACAGGCTTTGGCGAAATGTGAGTAAGTCCTCTTCTCTGTGACGTCTAACTCACGCGCCATGTTAGGTATTATGAAGGGAAGGAGTTTGAGACTTCGTTGAAAGAAAAGCGACCTGGCGATCTCTCACCTGAGCTTGTAGAGGCGCTATCGATACCGCCATTGGCCCCACCACCTTGGTTGATCAGCATGCAGCGGTTCGGTCCTCCTCCAAGCTACCCAACTCTTCGTATACCCGGACTCAACGCACCAATTCCTGAGGGGTGAGTGAAGAATCACTTTCCCTTATTCTACCCACCAACTCACTGTTCAATAGGGCACAATGGGGCTTCCATCCTGGAGGTTGGGGTAAGCCGCCTTTGGATGAGTATAATCGTCCTTTATACGGTGATGTTTTCGGTGTTTTGCCCAAGGCAACTGACTCTGGGGTGAGTAAACTACATCGCGTAAGGTTTGTCGATGCTAAGTTTTGTGACTAGATGGGAGAGCCGGTGGACAAAAATCCTTGGGGAGAGCTTGAGCCGGAAGAAGGTGCGTCCACTCTTATGCTGCATGAATCATTGAACTCATTTTTTTCGTACAGAGGAGGAAGAGGAAGAAAGTGAAGAGGAATCCGAAGAGGAAGAAGTTGCCGAGGCGGCCCCAGCAGATGGCTTGCAAACGCCGTCAGGAATGGAAACGCCATCTGGCATGGCTAGTGTTGTGTCCACGGTCGCTGGTGGCCTCGAAACACCTGACTTCCTGGAACTTCGGAAGAATGCTCGAACGTCGGAACCTTCAGACTCGGGACCTAGGTCGTTGTACCATGTCGTACCTGAGAAGCAGACCTCTATCAGAGGGCTTATGGGTAGTGAACGTGGTTACGACGTCAGCGCCGTATCAGGTGCGCCGGTACCGGTGCTTGGTGACGAGCGCGGCACCAAGGTATGTCTTTGTTCTTGTTTCGTCATCCAACCTGTCGGCTAATGTTTTGTCTGCCTATAGCGCAAGGCAAATGGTGTGGATGTATCGATTGATGCGTCAGAGTTAGAGGGTCTTTCTGAGGAGGAGTTACGTCGCAAATATGACCAACACTCGAGAGGGTCGGCGGGTCTGCCTGCAAGGGAGGATTTCTCCGACATGGTTGCGAAAGAGATGGCAAAGAAGAAGCAGAAAATGGACCGAGAGCGCGAACGAGATGGGAAGAAGGGGAAGGAGTTCAAGTTCTGAGGATGACCAGCTGTATTACTTGGTACTATATACTATGCACTTTTTAGTTGTTTTCATGCTGGTGAGAAATGGTGACCGTAATGCGTGTGTTTGCATGTGGCACTCCTGAAACCGAATCAGTGATGATTGAGGGACGTTTGGGTGTCGGCGTCTGATGAGCCTGTTGCGGCGGCACATTTGCTTTTCCTTGAACCTTCTTCGTCCACGCTGCCACATTCCTACATGAAAGTCTCCGCGTCGTAGGCCATCGCCTGCAGTCCAGAATGTCGCGAGCATCCCAAATCAAACTGCAAGTGATATGTCATGGCCAGCCTAGCCCACACGTCATCTCTAACCCGCCACTAGTTCCTTACAGGCACCTCCTAACGTAGACTTTGTCCAAGGTAAACTCTTTCCGTGGTCTTCTTCTATTCGCTCACAATTTCCAGGATATCCGGGTATCCCACCTGGTCCAGATAGACCGCAGGCTTCAGTTCAAGGGGTGCGTACACCGAGCACACGGCGCACCGTTCACTGACCACCTCGCAGGCACTGGAAGTACGGGCACCACAGGGCGTCAAGGCAAAATGGGTCACTATCGAGTTGCGCAAAGTGGAGACTTTGCCTGGGGGTGGTACCTCTAACACTTACCACGATCCCGTTCCCGGTCCCGTGAAGCTGTGGTCGTCGAAGGGGGAGCCTGAATATGAGATGCTTCAGTCCGTGGGTGTTTGCAGATCCCGAGCCCACTTTTGACGCGCAACTAACGTGGTTTTTTGCAGCAAGACTTTCCATTCAATATTCGAATACCAGAATCCATCCCCGCCACACTACAACTTGATCGTACATGTACGTCAAGCCACATTGCTTCCTTTGACATACCTCATCGCCACCTTAGCCGGAATTCGATACGAGCTTATAGGCACCGTCTGTCTCAAAGGTTCCAAGTGCGTTGGGTGCTACCATATTTTGGCCAGAGCTAACCTCATGAACAATCAGAGGTTTCTTACGCCGACGCAAGGAGGTGATTTCCTCTACCACGGCCAACATCACCTTGGATAAGCACGAATTACACTCTACTTGGCCAGTCTACTGCCAACACGAAGTTCGCCAGGCCATCAATGATGGTATTACGTTGACAATATCGCGGGACCGGACATGCTTTGGCCCAGGTTGTATCATTGCTGTAGCAGCCATGCTCAAAAGTGATAGAACGGGGACTGTCATCCTTCGTGGATATGAAATGGCGTTGGTCGAAACGTTGGTGCTTACAACAGCTCATACTTCCACTAAGCGTGCAGTCCAGCATCAGCAAGAAAGCATCATAACAGAGTGCAAGCTACCCGTGAATGTTACTTTGTATGGAGGCGTAGGCCATCAAGCCGAACTTCGTTGCGTGGTCCCAACGGGTCACATAAATTCTACCGTCAATTCTGCAAGGCACCTTGACATCACGTATACACTGAGCATCAAAGCCCACCTATCCACGGGAGCCCAGGTAGCCATGCGACTTCCCGTCGTCGTTTCCCGTTGGCCTAGGTGAGAGCACTGTCCCTACATTCTCTTTCGTTCCCTAACTTCATCTTTCTTTCAGAGAGTACTCCGCTGAAGCCGTTAAGTAGGTTTGCCATCTCTCACACACCTCGGAAGGCTGACATGTTCCCTTGAGACTTATTGGCCCTGCACCTGGTTTATCTCTTACTCCGATAACAAGCAACCCAATCCGTCAGACCATTGATATCCATCCCGGAGCAGTACCATCATCACCTGTTCATCAAACCTACGCGGGTCGCCCAGCTCCTCAACAAACTGATGCTGCCTTTGGACGCGGTGGAACATTCGCAGGCTTCAATTCGCCATCAATGTCGAATATGAGAGTGGATGACTTCGGTCGCCCTAGCCCACAGATAACCGCTGCGGAATCCACTAGCAGTCCGTCTTTCAATCGACCAGCCGTCACACCAGCTGCGCAACCAACCCCGGAAACGGGTAGACGACCACCATCAGCACGCGCTGGGGGGAGCGCGAACAGGTACACCATCACGAACGCTCTCCCTTCCGAGATACCTCAGGATGATGAACCTACGCATCAACGTAACAATTCATATGGGGTTTCTCCCAAGAAGAAGCCAAATCGCGCCTGGCCTAGTGCAGAGGAGGAGAAACAAAAATTATATGAACAGGCTAAGGCTCAAGTGGAGAGATCGCAGTCGGGTGTCACACGAGTTACAACACCAGTAAGTCGTTTAACTCGCGCCGTCGTTTCAGTCTGACTGACTTCCTCAGCCACCTCAAAATGCTTCTCCTGCACCGTCCGAGGCCGCCTCCTTACCAACATCACCGAAGAAGTGGCCCACGGCGGAGGAAGAAAAACGACGCTTTGAAGCAGCACAGGCAGCCGTCCAGCGTGCACAGTATGGCACATACTCCCCTCCACCGCCTGCGCAAGCCCAAAGCGAATCTAAAAGCGGCTCCAGTTCGTCTAGTAACGCGGTGTCGCCAGCGGCGCGTATGTATTCGCAGGCAATGTCATCCAGAAACGTTCCTCCCGCCGTAGCGACCCCAAATACTAAATCGTCACCTACGATCCCAAGTCAAGCGCCTCCTGCAGCCAAAAACCAACCGGCTCCAGGGATCCCTCAATACAGGTCTGCTGAAGAAGAGAAAGCTGCTCTAAGGCGATATCACGAAGCTAGGGATGCTGTGAACAAGACACAGAACATGACTTCACCTCAGACGCAAAATGCCCCTCTTGACAACGAAAGTACACTAGTTAATCCCATTGCTTATGAAGCGTTGTATCCCGCAGGTGATTCTGGATCGTCCTCTCAGCCACCACCACCAGTCGACGATCTACCGCCATCTTTCGACGCGACTGTTTCTGGGGCGAAGAACATCTTGTCAGAGAAAGAGAGACTACGGCGCAACTATGAAGCTCAAGACGCAGCTGCGCGTGCACAAATACAAGCCGAAAACGGTGTAGCTCGCTCGCCTCCTCCTCCACCTCGAGCTGAGTCGCCTCCACCCTTCTCGGCTGCGCAAGATCCTATATCTCGAGCGAAGGCAGAGAAGGAACGCCTACGTCGATATTATGCAGAGCAAGACGCTCTTGCTGCTGCTCCTGTTGCCTCCGCTCCCCCTACCGATAGCGATGCCCCTCCATACGTTGAATCGGGTTCCAGCGTTCGCCCGACACCTACACCCCCTCCGCGCACCAACGGGACGAACTCTCGCTCCCGACCTCCCCCTAAGCCTCCCGGTGGTGCACCTAGCTCTCGACCTCTCACCGCCGCAGAGGAGAAAGCTCTCCTGCGAGCTCGATACGAAGCCGACGATGCCTCGGCTCGCTCTGAAAGCCCTCAAAGCGTATATACCCATCGAAGCAACACATCACCTCCACCTCCACCTTCTTCATCCCCACCTCCGCCGTCTTTCCCACCAAGCGCGCCTCCCCCTCTGATGCCCCGTCCACCTTTAGAGTATATACAAGAGACGAGGGAAGAAGACGCCAGAGTATCTCGAATCGCTGGGAACGGGAATATCTTCCCGCTACTGGACGAACCACCCCCACCACCAAGATCAATGAGTGTAGGCATAGACTTACGCCCATTCACACCTTTCGGTACCACCTTCGAACCCAACGGGATCAAGGCACCTGGACCCCCACCACCACTTCCCCACAAACCTGCTGGCGAGTAACCTCGCCGTCGATTTAATCGTTCGTTTTTTGGCTTGTCCCGTTGAATTTATTATTCCATCTCTCTCTCTACTATGTCGCTGAACACTTCCCACTATCGTTTATGTTGTCTAATACCTAGTACCTAATTCCCTATGGAATCCATTCATTTTCAAATTCTCTATCCACTCTGCTTTTCCCCGTTCATTTGCAAGTGCTAAGTGCTCGCTCTGCCGACCCCGGCCGGGAAAAATATGTGAGTAACGCTACACCGAGATCCTCGATGCCTCCTCTATTATATCATCCAACACTAAGCCCTCAAAACACAAGATAGACGACGCGACTAAGCCCAGAACAGAGAGAGAAGAGAGAGGAGAAACGGTCAAGAAATGCAATAAGTTACTATAAACCCAAAGCAGTACGCGTAGAGAGCAAGCAGGTAAGGAGACGTAGTAAGTAACTAGCGTTACAGATCAGTATACAGTGTATAATGAAAACGGAGATGGGGAGAGAGATGTAATGCGTGGCATGGGGTTATGTGGGGAGATACACTGGAGGGGGGAGTGGACTGAAAAATGGAGCATTTTTGATGTGGATTTAGAATGATATGGTGTGGATACTTTTACAGATAATTTGATTGCTTGGACGGACGCGTGAGACGGTGAGACGGGGAATGTGAACGCGAGCGAATCGGCCGTAGACGGGTGGTGCATGGTGCATGGGTGGTGAAAGACGGGGACCAGGAGACGGGGAGATGGGAGATGGGAGATGGGAGACGGTGGACTGTAGACGGTGGGAGGGACACGAGGATAAGACGCGATGGATGTGGTGGAATCGGGATCAGTTACCGAGGGCTTAACGAGCTGGGAAAAAGGACTGCCTTCATTATCGTTTCATTTCATTTCACTTCGCGCCGAATCTTGGATTGCTGCTTCAACGTTCAACGCTTGCGCCTGGCCTTGATCGTCCCACCACCAGGAGACGAAGCAACCGTACTCCCAACACCAGCCGCATTCTTTCGCTGAATATCCTCAATCTCAGCAGCATCGCTCTTCCTCTTCCTCCCCTTCACCCTCGGCGCACCCAACGTACCAACCCCAACACCCGTACCAGCACCCGTACCAGCACCCGCACCCACACCACCACTCCCATCCGTACTCCCAAACTCATGCCTCAACGCCATAATCGGGGACTCCACACCCCCCGCACTCATCACCGAATTCGTCGAAGGCGACGGGACATTATCCATAAACGACGTCGACTGCATCTCATAGTCTCCCGTAGCCGAGGACGGCACATGTCCATTCACCGACCCCCCATCCCCACCATCCCCAAACCCATTCGCAGCAGTCCCACATTCATTCAAAAACGCGTCGAAATCAAAGTCGGGCACACTCTCGTCCGCGGCATTCGGTAATTCGGGTGCAATGGGCGGTGGTGGGGGAACATTCCCGCCCCCAGCGCCAACGTGTGATGTTGTTGCGTTGCCGTTGCCGTTGTTGTTGTTCGCATAGTTCGCCAATTCAGCAGGTGCCGCCGCCCTAGCTCCTGCCTGGCCGCCGCCGTCTGGTTCCATCAACGATGGGTCCAGCCCAAAAGTCTCAATCAAAGACGAAATACTACTATGCAACGCATCTACATCTTTATCAATATCCTGGGAGACCCTCCAAGCTGAATCCAAATGGTTGGAATTGTCTACCAACTGTTGTGGAGGAGGGCCGAAGGCAGCACCATTGCTGCCGTTTACGGCGGCTCCGATGGCAGGAGAGGGTATTTTCCCAGCATAGGCGGGCAATGTATCGAGCGGCGGCGGCGAAGGCGTCAGTAGCGACAGTTGTCCCTGAGGAGTGTAGTGGCCGTTTGCAGGCGCCGTAGGTGCAGCTGCAGGAACACCTTGAGCGTACGTCCCATACGGCGACAAGTGCTGTAAGGAGCCGCCATTCTGAGCCCCACCATTGAAGGGAGGCTGAAGACTGTCGCCCAGATTGTGCGCAGAAAGCGCCGCAAGCAACCTTTGCATCTGTCCCGGCGAGCTAAGCACCTGCTGGAACACTTGCATCATCTGCTCTTGCTCCGCAGGGGTACCAACAGGGTGCGAGCCGTTGGCGCTGGGTGCTGTCTGAGGGGTCATCGTGGCGACCGCGTTACTGACAGGAACCGGCAGAGGCTGTGGTTGGATTATTTGAGGGAATGCTTGTGATGGAGGGACGGAGGCATCGCGGGACAGAGGCATTGGGGAGGCGGGGGAGCTAAGTTGCGCTGCGAGATTGATGTAAGAAGGGGCCTCGCTAGCCGCAGGGGACAAGGGAGCATTGTACGGGGAAGAGGTCGCTACTAAGGTCAAGATGAGCTAGAAATGTTATGTGTGAACAAATCCAGTGGACATACCAACGGACATGGGTGACGTGTCCCGTACAAATGTCGGTGAATCAGCCTCGTCTTCATCCTCCTCCTCGATCTGAACGACCGGAAGCCGCCCCTTTCCATCCTTCTTGGGGGCCTCCTCGATCATCAGTCTCTGATTCTTCCTAGGATAGACAGCGCGGGCAGCGTCCGCTCTGCTGGAACTACCCCGTCCAGCTCCATCTTTCCCGACCACGACGCCGCCTGTAGCACCGTTGGCGTTCGCACCATTACCAAAGACACCCGCGAGAAACTTGAGGATGCGGTTGATGGTATCTTGGTGCTTCTGATGCCTCTGCCTCGCGGCTAGGGCGTCTTGCCACAGAAGCTGATTCGAGCGCTTAAGCTCGTTGAGCTCCTCGGATATGGTGGTCTGGTGACGCTTTATAGCCGCGATACCGTTGACGATGGCATGGACGTCGATGATTTGCGAGTTGGAGGGAGTGGTTGTTTGTGGGGCCGGGTGGGGTGAACTGTCGGGGGCGCCTGTGCTGGCGGGAGTGGCGCTGTGGACAATAGTGGCGCCCTCTTGATCACCTATCGACTGCGTCGCTTGCTTCTTGCGCTGGATAAGGCAAAGAAGATCGGGCTGACCGCGGTGAAAGTTTGGGTGCTCAAAGTTCCAGAATTCTGTGTCAGAGTCGGATCGGAGGACGCCTTGTTGGAGATGCGGGATTTTATGAAACCCGTACATATTAAGTTGCCTGACGAAAGAAGAGAAGTTTTGGTGCTTGAACCAGCGGCCAAGGACTTCTCTTGCGAAGCGTTCGTGATCAAGGACTGATTGGGGAATGGTGAGACTGGGGATGGGGCAGAGTTTGCTTGAAAAAGGGACGTACCAAAGAAGGAATCGCCTGCATCTGACCATCTTATGAGATCTGCATTGGAAGGATCGTTAACCATTCTGGGTTGCAATGGTCTGAGCTAGGATCAAAGGAGTAGGACAGGACTTACTCGTATAGTTTCTGGAGGAAGGCAGGGACGACCTGTCTTGCGGACTTGTTGAGCTGTGCGGAGGGGGCGGGGACGACGGAGGACTGCCTTGTCCTGGTCAAGGCGACCTGGTTGTCGGTAGCCATTGGCTGTACTGGGAGGATGGGGATGTAGTCCGAGTGCGATGAGTTTGGAGGAGTGGGGTAGATGAATTGATGGTGCGGGTGTTGGTGGTGGTGGTGTTGATTGAAGGGCTGAGATGACTGGGACACAGAAATATCATCGGTTACAAACAAGGCCAAATAAAGTACACACATATTCGTCTTGGGGGTTGTAGAGGTTTGGGTTGTTGGTTGTGTTGTGGTTGGAGACGATGTTTGCATAAGCAGGCTGGTAGTAATGATGGTACATGGTGGGGGGAGGGAAGGGGAGGGGGGAAAAAGAAAATAGAGAAGGTCGGGGGGGAAGAGTTTATAAAGGATTGGAGGAATATAGAGAGCGTAGTAGAATGACATCATGGGTCTAGACTTTCATGTCGATCTGGTGGATCTCGTTGGCCTCCTCCTTCGCCAGGCGAGGCACCACAGCGCACGAAAGATGCCAATCGGAGGGACAACCCACGCAAGCAACCACCAAAAGCCCTGTTCTGCCTGCAGCTTGCCCACCAGGCGGGAGACTTGGAGCTGGAGATCTTGGAGGGACCCAGAGTTGTCGATGACATCATCTGCATACGCTACTTTGTCCTTGATTGGTAGCTGTGATGCAAGTCTGCTCGCCGCATCGGCCTCGGTGCTTTGGTCACGCTGCATCACTCGCTGTAGCTGGATCTCTGCAGAGCTGCAACCATTGTTTAGACTCAGAGTTAGTTAGTTGGCAAAACACGCACCAATAGACAACGACGACTCGGCCGACCCATTTCCAGACGCCTCCCTCAATCAGCAACGGCACGTCCAACACACACATCTTTTCCCCTCGGATCCAGCACTTGAGCACGCCCAGGAACATTCTCCGTCGCACCGCCGGGTGCATAATCCCATTCAATATCCTGCGTTTCCCGGCGTCGTTGAAGATGATCCCTCCCAGCTTCTTGCGGTCAAGCTCCCCCGACGGCAGCAACACGTCTGGCCCAAATGCCTTGACAATCGCCTTCAGCCCACGACTCCCAGGCTCGACCACCTTACGAGAAATAACATCCGCATCGATAATACTGATCCCATGTGCCTTGAGTAACCCAGATACCGTCGATTTCCCTGTTCCTATCCCTCCAGTCAACCCAACAACTGCCACAAAACCCACCCCATACGTCAATACGGAGTTAACCCTCCATTCATTCAGAATCACACACGCACCTATCATTCTGTCGCCTTCTACACAGTCACCTGCCGTTGACACTAGTCGCTCTTTCGCTGCAAATTTCCCTCCCTTCCGGTGGGGACGTTGGTAACCAGACTCCTTAGGCGCCCACACATCCCCGGCTTTTTCACCTTCCGCACAGGCACATCCCGTCCTCCTTCTAGGACCCCATTTTTCTCGCTGGTACTAAACAAACGCCACCGCTCGATTTATTATCCCGCTACCGCATCAGTCTTTCGCATCCTTTCGCTTTGCCACATATCGTCAACTGCACCTCACTTACACGCTAAAACCCCACCTTCAACGGCGTACCAAGATGGAAATCATGCACGTTGCGATTCAATCGCCATTCAATAAAGATGTTCTAGAAACAGATACCACGCCCCTTCTATGTCATGCCTCGAGGCTTAAGATTCACCTTCTCATCATCCCTATGATGACATCGTAAGAAGCACACGCGGACTCTGTGGCATTCCCCAAGCCTTCTCTTCAGGGTTAACCATAACCATGAAGCCTCGATGACAGACTTGCCTTTTTCTAGTCCGCTAGCGACGAATCCATTCGTCTTTTTCCCATTATACCACCCCAAGCCGTGTCGACACCGTTCATCCTCGCCAACGCCTGGGGTCTTGGGGTTCGTCGCTCATTCCGATCTGTGAAACACCTTCCGAATATAGCGGTCCTTGTGTCAAATAGAATGGCAATGAGCGCGTCCACGAGCCAGCTTTCGGTGTTAAGCCCTTCTTGAGGCCTTCTGATGAAATCATTTCATGTTGTACGTAGCACGCAGTACGCCTTCCACGTATCCACCCCAAAATTCTGAACATCGCGGATAACTCGAAGGGAAACCGCGTCGCCGATCAGATCCAAAAGTTGCTGGGTTGTAGAGCGGGCCTGGGTCTGACTTCAAGACTCTCTGACGTCTCCCCTTCCCCTCCGCCTAATACCGAGATTACGACGCACTCTCTCAGAGAGGTGTTTTTGTGGGCTGATGGAGATTTTATGTTCAAGATCTCGCACCAGAAACCTGAAGCAGTCTAGGTGAGAAAAAAGGTGCGAGACGTATCCATGCGTCTCCTTTCGGTATGTTTTCTCACATCGCGCTGCGATGGTGTGATTACATCGCATCCCTGGCTTTTCAAAGGTGAAGGTGCCGAGGTTATCTGTCTATCCTACGAGTCTCCCATACGGCGACGCTGCGCTGCGTGATAAACGTTTCGTCCTCAGCGACTCGGACTCTTTGACTCGTGCTTTGGTACAGGCTCGCATTGGTCGATCCATCTCATCCCACTACTACTGTGGCCTTCATCCACGCCCCACCGAGCCCTTAGCCACCGCATCGATCCTTACAAAACAAACCCACAAAAACGTCCTATCAGGGCTGATTGTCACACCCAACAATCCAACCAGGATGGTGAATGACAATCGCACCATCGTCCAAACCCTCGGCGGTATTCCCACCGCCACACATGCACTCCCAATCCCAATCGCAAGGACGCGCGGCACCAGATGGACTATGTCATTCATATCCATCATCTCCATTTTCCTCATCTTCGGCTGGCTATCTATCCCTTTGAACCCCATTTCCAGCCTCGGGCCCGTCGGCTTCATCAATAGTATGCCCATCAACGTCATTTCGGAGGGGTTCAGTGGGACTGGAAATGGGAATGGCGATAGGAACAAATTATTAGAATGGGACGGAGTAAAGCCGGCGGAGGCTTTGCGTTTTCCCGCCGGGTACGACAAGAATGATAATTACTACGATGATGTTTTTGGGTTTGGGCTGGGAGGGAAGGTGAAGGAGAGTCTATCCCCGGTCCAGAAACGTAGGTCACTTGAAGAGCGATGCAAACGCACTCGAGCTACTCCCTTGGATATCAACGGTACGTCCGTCCCTTTTACCCCTTACCCCTCCCTCGCACTCGCTGCCTGCCTATCAACCATCGGCAACACCCTTGGTCGGGCCCAAAGGGCAGTTTATCATTAAGACCCTGCCCCCGCACCTTATTCATTTTAACACCTTCGTCTAAACCCCGTTGTCGTTTATACTTCCTCCACCCTTCAACTCCTCAAATCGCCCTTTTTCTCTCCCTTCCCTTCTTTGTTTACCAAAAAAGGGAGGGGGGGGATCACCGAGTGTTGATTTTATCGCGATTGGGAAGTCAACAATCGCGAGGTCAATTTCTAACCCTTCATATCTACAGATTCGAATATCCAGACGTGGTTTGGGACGGTGGCTAAGCAGCGGAGTCGGTCTGATCGTTTTGAGCCGCTGGCAGGGCTACGACGATCTACGTCTACGTCTAACTTTCCGATTTCAAGGGGTGCTCCTGGGGACTATAGGAGTGATGGGGCGTTTGTCAAGGTTACTGTGCTGAAGGATGCACGGATATGGACCGGGAGGGATGGAGGAAAAGAGGTAATACGAGGTGATGTCGTTATGGGTGAGGGAGTTATTAAAGATGTTGTGGAAGGTGGGCTGGTGGGGACCCTTCCTCCGTACATCGATGTTGTCGATGTTCGAGGAGCTTGGGTTACCCCTGGCTTGGTGGATCTGCATTCCCATATTGGTGTCGACAGCCTCCCTAAAATGAAAGGTAAATATACAACTGTCGCTCACACTCCACGCTCGCTGAGTTGCGACTCCTTACTTCTAGGTTCTGCGGATACGAACTCCCACCAGGCGCCGATCTTGCCTTTCCTTCGGAGTATCGATGGGTTGAATACTCATGACCTCTCGTACGAGCTTACCGTCGCTGGGGGCGTGACGACCGCGCAAGTCCTCCCTGGGAGTGCGAATAACATCGGTGGTCAAGCTTATGTGATTAAGCTAAGGAAGACAAAGGAAGGATCACCCTCGTCGATGGTGGTCGACCCTCCAGATGTGTTATTCAACAGGACATCTAGTGGTGACGTTAAATGGCGGCACATGAAGTAAGCACAAACCCCATACCACCCGACTTTCTACTGTACTCATAACCAACGACGAATCTCCCTTCCGTAGACACGCATGTGGCGAAAATCCCGATCGACGGTATTCACAAAGTCGTATGGATGCTGCGTGGCAGTTTAGGAATGCGTATAATGAAGCAAAGAAGGTCAAGGATAAACAAGATGATTTCTGTGCGCGAGTGGATTCTGGTGAATTACCCACGGAGGAGTTTCCTGAAAGCCCTTTGGAATGGGAAGCCCTTGTTGATGTGCTGAGGGGAAGGGTCAAGGTGGGTGCCTACAGGGTTTCAATGGATCGTATGCCATACTCAGGGATACGCCGGCTTAGATTTCGACGCATTGTTATGAGGTGAGTGGTTGAGTTACTTCTCTGGTATGCGTGCTTATATTCCCTGTTGCTATAGGCCGTTGATTTGGACATGATTGTTCGGGTACGCCATCTCACTATGCGATGGTTTTCGAAACGAACCTAACTCGCCTAACAGCTTTCAAACGAGTTCAAGTTCCCGATCGCCTCCTTTCACCATGCCGGTGAGACATACCTCGTTCCGGACACTCTGAAGAAGACTTGGGTGAGTTTCCTCGCCTCTCACCGATCCGACGACAGAGTTGCTGAAAATTATGGGCTAGGGAGGAACACCAAGCATAGCTTTATTCGCTGCGAATGCCAGGAAAAAGCGGGAAGCGTACCGTAACTCAGAGTTCGCCCCGAAGATATTAGCCGATAATGGCGTACCCGTCGTCATGAAAGTTAGTGTGCTCGTAATAGAGCTTCATCACAGTGACCCGCTCGCGGTTCTTTTCGCTGAACCCCTTGTCTAGTCGGATCACCCTGTCCTCAACAGTCGGCATCTAGTCTACGAGGCGCAACAAGCGCATTACTACGGGTTGGACACTATCAAGGCATTACAGTCCGTAACGACTACACCAGCGAAAGCGGCGGGCTTAGCCCATCGACTTGGGTATATATCGACAGGCTACGACGCCGGTGCGCAGTCAACTTCTCCCTTCTAATTACACGAGATGAACTGCCAATTAGACGTTGTTATCTGGGACTCTCACCCTCTATCTCTTGGCGCGACACCTCAGCAAGTCTACATCGATGGGATCCCACAATTTACAGATCCAGCCGTTGTAAAAAAGCCGGAAATTCTCCAGGAGCCCCCAAAGACACCCGACTTTTCTTCAGAAGCCCAGGAAACGATTGATTTCGACGGATTACCCCCGCTTGAACCCAAGAATACGACTGGGATACAAGACAAGGTCCTGGTTTTTACCAACGTTAGCAGTGTCTTCACTAGGCACGGCGATCACATCCACAGGCTATTTCCATCGGATCGTGGCATCGCTACACCTATGGCCAGGGCCACTGTGGTAGTCTTCGAAGGGAATATCGTTTGCTACGACCGAGTTGGCGATGACAAACCTTCGTGTACACCTCATTGGCTTAGCCAGAAGGTCGTAGATCTGGAGGGTGGCTCACTAGTGCCCGGGTTTACGACATTTGGTTCCGCGATTGGGCTTCGAGAGATCTCGTTAGAGCCCTCCACCAATGACGGGGATATAGCTTACCCTCTCTCAGGTGCTGACGAGCCTTCATTTGGCACAGGCACCATTTTGCACGCCAAGGATGGCCTGCAGTTTGGTGGGAGGAATACGCTGTAAGTGGTATTACACCTTCCAGAATACATTCTGATCCGTGGTGTTCATAACTTCATCTAACCAGGTTGGCATATCGAGGCGGCGTTACGCAAGCGGTTGTCCCACCATCTCGTTCTGAATTTGTTTTTGGCTACGCCACATCGTTCTCAACGGGTGCAAAGCACAAGCTCCAGGAAGGAGCGGTCTCTCAAGGTGTTACGGCTTTCCATGCCAGTGTTGATATGCGCCAGTCTGCTAGCGTGGGTACTCAAGTAGCTGCCCTGCGACGTCAACTTCTGGAAAGCTCTTCCACGGTAGAATATTCATTTACATTTACCTTGAGCGAATCATTTCCCATGGACTGATGGTGAATTACAGGGCTCACGACACGTTGTCTTCCATGTGGACAGCGCTGACATTATGGCGACACTAATCGCTCTCAAACGGGAACACCAAGAGCTCACAGGAGAAGTCCTCCCTGTTACTTTTGCAGGCGCTGCTGAAGCTCACCTCATAGCCGAGGACATCGCACGGGAGAATATCAGCGTCATCTTAACGCGGTCCAGACCTTTCCCAAATGAATGGGACCGGAGGAGAATGTAAGTGCATTCCGTGGTTATCCCTATCCTACGCCGGGTATCAATCACCTTCATACCTCGGGAGCCTGAGTTATGCTCATTTGTTCTTTATGAAGACTTCCAGGGCCTCCATTGTCAGCTGAGACTCAGGTTACCTATCTGATGAAGAAGGGTATCAACGTGGCCCTTGGTACGACAGACGAGTTCGATGCTCGCAATGCTCGATTTGATGCAGCATGGGTAAGCCTATGACGACATAACAGATATGCAGCGATAACTGATAGAGCCTGATAACCGTGATATACATCTTGGTTCGTTTCAGGCTGCCCTAGCGTCAGATGGATATATCAGCGAGATCAGGGCTTTGGAGTTGATTACAGTCAATTTAGAACAGGCCTTAGGAGTGAAGGAAAGCAACACTGATCTTGTTGCGTTCAAAGGCGGAAGTGCCGGTGATTTTGAGAGTAAAGTTGCCGCTGTTATATCTAAACGCCGTGGAGTTGTCGATTGGCTATGAGGGGTACTTCACTGCGATATCGTGCTACCCAGGATGTCAGGACAAGATTATGTAGCATAATTGTATATATGTAGGGCTGGGATGGAATTATACATATAAACGTCGGAGAAAAAAATACACATGTGGGCAATGCAACTCGATACAAATACATTGACAAAAAACCCAGGGTATCATCACACAGAAACCTTAGCAGCAGTCATGCAGAACAAAGGGAACATGCCGCTACTACTACTGTTGAATTCGTAGCGGCCGCGAAGAACAAAACCAAGGCGCTGGTAGAACTTGACCTATTTGATTGATTTTGTAAGAGAACATGAGGTGATGGCGCTGAGTTAGCACTTACGTTCTGCTCCGTTTGGGTGTCAAGGTAGATTAGCTTCCTCTGCGCGATACGTTGCTGACCATCGCGAACAAGAGCAGAACCAATACCCTGGCCTTGATGACCGGGAGCGATGGCCACTAATTCAAGCTGCCACGCCTTATTGAGCAAATGTCGACCAAACATCCTTTGACATGACTTAGGGTGCTCCACAAGGAACTGAATTATGAATGAGTGGTGCGGAGACTCGGAGAGAAAAAGACTGATGAAAGGGTCCCCACATGATCATTCCACCAAGACTGAATACTTGGAGGACACCGTTTCAGGAAAGGTTGAAAGGCAATCCGATCTTGCTCCTCGCTGTTCGGTAGAGAATATCAGTTTCGGGGCGTGTCTGGGCACTGAGGTCACCTTGCAAACATGGTACAACCAGGGGGAAACCAGAGCGCGACTTGTGCACATTAGTCAAGGTCGGCTACGCTGGTGAAAGAGACTTACCGCCGATTATACTTCGGTCAGCCAGATCCTCCGCCACGACGATTTTGCCAGCAATTGCGGCAGCAATCATCTGTGCGCGGTGATAAGAAACATTCAAAGTAGGGTCGTTGCCAACGGCCGCCAACAAGAATGAGTCTAGGAATGGGCAACGTGTGAGCAAAGGAGCTAATACCCTCATAGGCCTTATGAAGGCACTACGATGATACTGACCACCTTCGAAAGCAGCTGCAGCCATACTCGACAATTCCATAAGCTGAGCCTCTGCGTATTGTGGAAGGAGTAAGGAAGGCCCTTGAGATAGAGAACAGGCGTGTATCAACGATACCTGTAGGATTAGGTATTTCACGAAGGATGAACGCCATGATGAAGGATGTGGAAGTGAAGGTGAGTTGAGACGAAGTTGTATGTGGTGGGCTCTTCCTCCCAGCACTTATATATGGGGAAGATTAAAGTATCCCAGGGAGACAGTAGTCATGGGTGAAGTCTATTCGGTAGAAGACCGTTCACCACTGGCGCTTATGGTTAGTCCTGTGTGGCATGGAAGCTCCGCAACGTTATCTCCTTGGCAGAGAGATAACGAAGTCATTGACACCAAAATCGACGTTCACTACTCACCTCCCTTCAGGTCCAGGTGCGAGAGCAGATCCCTGAAGACACGGAACCAATGAGAAGCCCCCGAAGATTGATAACGAGGTCATTGGCAGGAAGTGCAAACAACAATCTAGTCAACATAGCAAAAGGGTAAGCGTCTATTAATATCCAGCGAAAATAGTATCGGATCTAGAGGGGAATAATGCGATAGCATGTAAGAACGAACAAATCAATAGTGGTGGACCTGAAGAAACAAGTCAGCTGATGTTTGTCTGACAAAGGGAGACAAGATAATGCCTCACCTCCTCGCGTTCGCGGCCTCTCATGAAGGGTGGCTCAGTACCCTTGTAGTAGATGTCGGTCCAAAGATCCTTGGTCAAGGGTTCGGGCGAAGCCTTAGCTTCTTCGACAGCCTGATCAACTTCAGCCTTCGCTTCCTTGTCAAGTTGCTAATAGCGGGAGTGAGCAAACCGAACATCGGTCATGAAAGATAGAGAGTATCCAACCTTAAGCTCTTGCTCGGAGGCTACACCCCATTCTTCGATGTAACGCTGCAGGCCACGGATGGGGTCTTGAGTGCTTCGCATCCTCTGAACTTCTTCACGTGTACGGTAAGTGGTTCCAGGATCGGACATCCTGCACAAAACATGAGGCTCAGTGGATATGTAAATAAAACTACCACCCACGAGTGTCCACCATAGCGGTACGTAACAAACTCTAGGAGCAAGGGTCCCTTCTTATCTTCAACAGTCCATTTTCTGGCGTATTGGACAGCTTGACGGACGGCAATGATGTCCATGCCATTTGCCTATCGCTGAATTAGAAGAAGCTTGGCGGAATACGAATGGAAGGGAATAACCTGGATGCCAGGAATTTTGTCACCACGGGTGAAATATTCCGTATTTGAGGAGCTGCGTTCGGCAGACGTGCCCATCCCATACTTGTTGTTCTCACAGACGAACACGCAAGGGAGATTCCAAAGCTTGGCCTACAATCACCGTGAGTCATGACGTTCGTGTATGTGACGGTATGTCATCGCTTACCATGTTGAAAGCCTCGAAGACCTGACCTTGGTTACTAGCACCATCACCATACATAGCAAACGTCGCATTCGGTCTCTCCAGGTATTTTTCGGCAAAGGCAATACCAGCACCAACGGGTACTTGGGCACCGACGATACCGTTACCACCAAAGAAGGTTGGCGTGAAGATGTGCATTGAACCACCCTTGCCGTTCGACATGCCAGCCTGACGTCCGAGGAGCTCGCCGATAACACCCTTTATCGTACCACCACGAAGAACAGCGAAAGGATGACACCGGTAGGCAGTAATGACCTTGTCCGTGGGCGTTATGCCTTGCTCCAGACCGACAGATACGGCTTCCTACAGCGGAACATTGATGAGACATCCTCAAATGAAACCAAGAAAAAAGACTACTAACCTGACCAATAGCCAAGTGACAGAAGCCCCGAATCATTTTAGCTTTGTACAAAGCATCTGCCGCCATTTCCATGCGACGCATGGTCTGCATTTGCTTGTACATCGTCAAAAGGTCGTCTTTGGTGACCTGCACCTCCAAGTCCGGCGTGTCGCATTGATACGAACGGAAGGAATCCTGATGAAGCTTCACGGTCAATGGCTGAGATGGGTCCGACGGGGAGTGGTGTAACTCCGTCGTATCTGCAGAGGTTTGGATAGCGCGTACTGCGAAAGGCTGCTAAACACGTGAGGCAAATTCCACTTGTTCGTCATGAAAAGACTGACCAGACGTCTGGGTACCCGTACTCGTGCCAATGAAGCCATGTCTGGATGATGGAGGTGATGGAGGGAGGAAGGAAAGAAGGATGATTTCGGGGAGGTGAAGGTTGGGGCGCTGAACCTGACCACAAAAAATATCGCGGTTTGGGGTTAGCCGTGTGAACTTTTGACACGTCGCGTCACACCAAGGTCCTCGCTGTTTTTTCGGTTGGCCGGTGTAAGATTACTATGCACTACACACATCCACAACGCTGAATATTACATATTATTATCATATCGATGATACACTTCCCGTATGTTCCAACGCTTGCAAGGCCTGGCGAGCGAGCTCAACGACAAATTTGTCGTCTTCGATAACAGGATGCAACGATGTGCGACCCCCACTCGGGCTGACAGGAACTCCTCCTGTCCATTCGCAAATGTGCCGTAGTGTCATGACTATCCCTGCGTCGATGATCTCCTTCCGATTTGCAGCGGAAGAACGCGCGATTTCTAATATACAATCAACGGCGGGCCGACGTATTTCAGCCTTCGTGTGTGCAAGGCATTGTCGCAATGACCTCAACACGTTTGGATGAGAGGCAATCGTAAGTTGATGGTGATCGCTTCCGTTGAATAGGTTCTTTAGAGAACAAACAGCCTAGAAGCTCAGAATTCAATACGACAACACCCATAGGTGAGCATTGTTTACGCACGTGGAGCACAACATTTTCCAAAGCTGGGTCAGATGAACTCATACAGTCATTTATTGTGTCCAGCAGAACGTCTTTGTTCATTTCTCGGAATATGAGGTCGATCCCAGCTTCATCCTCTGCGAGATTCCGTAGAACATTGAAGGCCTGTTCCTGTGTGTCATGATTGTCGCTTGATAGTAATCTATACATTCCACTCAGATGATGGGAAATGCACGGCGTGACTTCATGGACACCTACTTGACCAACGTAGCCCAACCAAAATGGCTCATGATTTCTATCTTCGTCGATAAGCTTGTCTTCAAAACCAGGTTTTTGAAGGCCCATAAGGCACTTAATCGAAGATTCGGGTCTTCTGAGTTTAGCAACTGGACAAGCCGCGGAAGTACACTTCGGTCAAGCAGTTGCTGTGATACCGTTCAAATTAGCGTGTAAACGTAGGGAAAACTGCAGACTTACCTGGCGTAACGGGGAGAAATCAATCAACAAATTACAAACCGCGGCCAAAGCAGCGCTCGTGACCCGTCTGTCCTCGTCATCTTTCATCAGAATTTCAAGCATCTTCAGACCGAGATCACTATCATAGAGAGTTGTCCGCATGACGGAGACTGATCGCGAGAGAGCCCGAATGCACTGACACGCAGCATACCGGACACCGACATGACGATGCGATATACAGACATGAATATAAGGGAGGAGTTGGAAGTCATCTGTGATCTTTCGCCGTATATCGTCGTCGAACAGAGAGATTGCGGCCAGAGCGACGAGGGCAGCCTACAGCCTGTCAGGAACCTTTCATGCGAGAGACGGACAGATATACTTCACGTAGAGAAGACAAACTCTCGGGTTCATCCTCATCCCATTCAGGAGGAGGTTCCAACGGCGTGATATTCTGCACGACTGCGACCAGCTTCTCTAACGAACCTCTTTCTTGAGCGAATTGACAAAGATTCGTATCGTCAGAAATTAGGTTGTCTTTTTGTAATTAGTCGTCAGACATGATGAAGATGAGAATGGGCGCAACTCACAAAGAACGAAACAGGCCCTACCCCTTGTCAACGGCGAATCAGAGGTCGACGATATCATGCGATTTAAAACGCTGAGTATATTTCGAATATACAATTCGTCGCCGGAACCTGCGTGTGGAGACGACGAAGCCCGAATGACGTGTGTCGCACTATAAATTATGAGAAGGGCCATATTTCAATATGAAGGATGGTCAACACACCATAAACAGGCTGCTAGCTGTACGTCGGTTGATCGTGATTTGACAAGGGACAAGACAGTAGAAAAAGGTGATGGTACTGTAGCTCATGAGCATGTAGCAACCATAGTCAACCAAAGGCTCACGATTACGGTCAGGAACGGCCTTGCCTAACAAAACGGCGACTTTATCATTGTCTTTCGCCAGCGATGCTAATGCATATAGTGTGGCCTCTTGAAGCTGAATTTGAGAGTTAGAATAGGTCTCGCAGGAGGGGGAAATGATAGAGATACTTTGCTGTCTCGACTACGAAGCAAAGCCGTCAAACTCCGGGCAACCCAACCACCTTGTCTACTGGGTGCATTCGAGTTGACAGCGGTAGGCTTTTCCCAACCTCTTTTCCCTTTGCTTTCCTTCATTCGATCCGATGGAGGCAGCCACTCTGTGATTATATTTCTATGCTCTGGAGTTCGGACAGCAGATGATATGAGTTGAGCGATCGAGATGCTCAATTGCGGGGTGGAATCTAAAAGAGGCAAGTAAACGTCCAGGGAGTTGATCTGCACGGAATGTAAGGTTTGCATGAGGGAACAGGAAGGATATCAGGCACATACGTTGAATAAGTAGTCCAAAGCTTCGATGGCTTCATGGCGTATAGCCGATCCTTCGTGACCAAGACCCCATTGCGACGGGCCTACGACATCCGACACAGCAACAGCTAACGACCGAAGACAGCGTGTAAAGGCAGCTTTGAGGTTGAGCGGATCCTGCGGCGTAAATTGAGACATTGCGAGCAAGCATGCTTGCATGGCGTTTGCATTGAGGAGGCTGGCGACCGCATTCTGTGAACCTGCGCCGACGGATCAGAATACCTGCGCAAAATATATCGAGCTTGGGAATTCATACCGTATGACAACGACGATAATACATGGGCGGCCTCTATCCGTACGTTAGTTTGTGAGGCCTGGAGATCGTTTCCTGGCGGCGGAGCGGGCTGGTTGAGGCAAAGAACGAGGCTTGCATCGAGTTTAGAAGTTTGGTGAGATGGTTGATTGAATGGCACTAATGCACCTCTGGATGAGTCCTTGATTGCCAGCGAGAGCAGCCTTGGCCGACGGATTGCCTATGACTGTGTTTTTGACCTGCTTCAGCGAGGACAGGTTGAGCGTCTCGATGGTCATGATGCGGGAGGTGGGAAGGCCGACGATCACGCGTCCCTGCCGAAGCAGTCGCGTAAATGTATTAGTATTTGCGCGCGCAGCCTAAACACGGCCACACATCCACTTACTTCAGTCCTTCGTGTCTCCCGCTCATTCTCTACGTCCTTCCTTACAGCCATGGCAGAACATCCGAACGACGTCGCGCTCAAAGACGCTTCAAAGGGCTTTGACTGCTTATTTTCTAATGATATCGACGGCGCCCGAAAGGAGTTTGCTGCAGACAGCACTCCTTTCCATTGGATGGGCTTGGGTGTTTGTGCCTTCCTCCAGGCCGCACTGGGCATGGAGGTATGATCATTCATCTATGTACAGAGCCGCCAGGCTGATACAAATCCGACTTGTTAGCCTGCCCTTATGACGGAAGCGTCGCGTTGTCTAACGAATGCTGAGGCAGAGTCCAAGAACTTGATTAAGACCGCCAAATCCCCGTCGGCCTCTTGCTACCCACCTGGAACAGAATGGGAAATCATGAACGCCGATGCCATCATTTTGCTTGGGCTCACGCACGCGTTGAGGTTGGTTTCCGCAGCATACCGGTTGATACCACCAATACCCACCTTTTACCACGATAGCGAATCTTACATGGGATATCTGCAATGCCTGTGAGTACTACTTGTGCCATGAGTCGACATGAGTCCTCACGATTCCGTCATGTAACCCAGTTATTCTCTAAATAGGCAAGCATATATGGAACTTCTATCACTACCTTGAGCAACTAACGGCCATCTCCAGTGCGCATGGCAAGTTCACCAAGTAGGTCATTCATCGATCCTACATATCTCTACGCTAACTCGTTCTAGGTTGTATAAGACGGTTTTCCCCAATGGTTTGGACGACTACTCTACACCATCTGCCACACCTGCTATCTCGCGTAACGCATCAAATCCGAATTTATCGACAATCAACCGTGGTTCAAGCTTCTTCGGTCGATGGACGCGTCCTGGCGGATCCACTCTGAGCGTTCCTTCCAGACATGCTATCCCAAACATAGGGCCTTCGGGTCCCGTCGAAGAAATGATCATTTCTGGAACGGCTTTTGGTAAGTCGTAAAGGAAGATAGAAACATTGGAGTAGTTGACTCATAAAAAAACTTAGGATACGGCTTATTCAACCTCGTGTTTTCACTTCTCCCTAAGAAGGTTCAGTGAGTTCTCCAGTTCACCCTACCTATGTCTAATTTCCAGGATATCTTAAAGGAGCGTAGTTGGGTGGTTTGGCTTTAAACATGACAGGAAGGTAGCCCTTCAGGCTCTCGCAGTCGCTGCTGCAAAGTCAGACGTTCACTCTATCTTCGCTGGGTATGTTATCAGTTGCTTCCCAAACACGCCTCTAATTCTTCTCAGGCTTGTATTGATGACCTACTACGGCGTTGTATTATTGTTGTCTGGATATCAAGCCGACGAAGCGCATATCATCAAACAATACCGAGCAATCGTCGAAAAGTACGTCACATTTTTCATTTCCCTGGACGGCGTCTCATGTTCACCTAGGATCGAGCCGAAATACCCTACTGGTGCCCTTTGGATACTGAACCGCGTACGTCCTGCCTTGTTCTATTCATAGCTCGGAATTAAATGGGTATATAGGCAAAGATTCTCCGAATGACTCATGACGCTGAGGCTGCCATCCGTGTCCTCCAGGATGGTCTTGGCCCTGACCGACCATTCTCTTTTGCACAGGCTGATACGCTGGTATGCGCTGTATCCAGCTAACTGACATTCTGCTGACTAATGCGCGTTAATGTAGCTGGTTTTTGAACTCTCTTGGACGTTACTTAGTCAAAGACGATACCAAGAAGCCGCCGACTCATTCCTGCGGCTCACTGAGTTGAACAGCTGGTCCTTTCTCCCCTTTGATTTACCCTTGGAAACTCCTGATCATTATCAATAGGAGTCACGCCACTTACTATTTCAGTGCCGCAGGTCGGTCTCCTCCATCGTGCTCATGGGTCAATCTGACCATTCGTTCCAGGCTGCTATATCTCTTTGGGTAACCGGGAAAAGGCTCAAGAGCTTCTTGATGCCATCCCTGCTCTAGTCAGCCAACGAAAAATCAACGGAAAAGAACTTCCCACAGAGGTGTTGATCAAGAAGAAACGTATGTCTTTTTTGCTTTCTGTATTGGAACTCCCACTTAAATACGAACAGTCGACTTCTACAAAACAAAGCAGAGTAGGAAAGGTGGGCCTCCCGAAAAGTATGCCAGTGTGATCGACATTAGTCCTGCTGAAGGTGAGTTTTGGTAGCCCCAACTTAGCAAGCGTACGTGTTAAGCAAGCGATTCTACTAGAACTTGGTATTTGTAAGTTCTCTTTACTATGTACGATTGGACATGTTGACTCAGAATCCTTGCAGTCTGGAACACCCATGCTCGTGTCAGCAAGGAAATCGCGGAAGCTCACATCAACGAATGGGCCGCCCTCACACCGCCATCGATAGTCAGCAGCCCTTTGATTGTTCCTTCCAACACAACCTCGACAGTCATACACCTCGACACACCTGATGAGCTATCTCTGCGTTCTTTACTCTTGGGAATCAACCACCGAACCGCACATCAATTTGAACCCTCGCGTGCCTTCCTCCTTGATGCTCTCAGCCGACAAAGTGATATTCAAGTCAGCACCTGGATTCCTGGAGTAGCGACGTACGAGCTGGCTGTGCTGGACCTGAAGGAAGTCGAGGCACGAGAAAAGGCGGGTTCGGAAGATCCTCAAGCTCTCCGAAGGGACTGGTTCATCGCGCTAGACAAGGCCAGCCAGAAGCTTGATCAGGCCTTCGCTCTCGCCACCAGCGCCATCGATTTATCTTCGAGGCTAGACACTCGCATTGCCATGTTACGAGATGAGATAGCTTTGAAAAAAGAGAAGTTGGGATCTCAATGACTGTTTAATTAGACACATAATATATTACATCGTCGACAAGACTACTACATACTACATACACGTGTTACATGGGCGAAGACAATTGATTATACATAGATTGGAGGAACCTCGTTACGCTTTATGATTTACGAGAGAGTCTCGCCCCGATTGAGGAAGTAAACCGCCGATACCTGATGCCGAGTCGTTGAGGGAAGCTCGGTCTATTCGTAGCGACCTCCGGGGTAGTAGGGGGTGGAGCTGATGCGGAGATAGACAAACATCTATCTATCAAACCTTGAAAGTCCGTATGAACTTGAACTCCAGGTCCGGACGCAGTATGGATGGTAGGTAATGGCGAGCAAGGGGGGACAAACGAACGTGATGTAGACGAAGCTGATAGTCCCTGCATTGCCTTGAGGTGCACTAGATGCTTCTGAAGGGCAAAATCCATTTATATCTATTAAACCCCGACGGATGTGATGAATTATTCCAACTTACCTCGAGGATTGTGAGCACGCGTCCCTTGTCAAACGGCTTGCACAGGACATCATTCATACCTATACTATGTGAGCTCGCCCATGGTATGAAGCAGGAAGCACACACCTGAGCTATAGTAAAATTGAACGTCCGCGTTCTTGGAGTTACTTGTCATCGATATTATTGGTGTGAGTGTGTCAAACTTCCGAATCAAACAGGTCGCTGACACCCCATCGAGTTTCGGCATCATAATATCCTTCGAAACGCCCACGGTTGCATTAGTAGGGTGAAGAAGGACGGTGCAAAATTAGCGTTTAATGGATAACGTACCATGAAAACCAGATCGTAAATAGCATTATTCATCTTGTCCACCGCAGCAGCCCCATCGGTCGCACTATCAATGATACACCCAAATATCCTGAGAAGCCTCGTACTAAGCTTCTGGACCACTGCGTCGTCGTCCACCAGCAAGACCCTAGGGGATACAGCCCAAACAGGCTTAACATCTGCATCGTGGTATGGGCGTGACGCCGAATCCTGGGCCTGAGCAACCTGCAACAAGGTATTGGTATTGGCATTGATATTTTGAGCGATCGGAACGACCACGCTGCACGGTATTCCAAGGTTTTCTGAGCCAATCCAGGAACTCGAAGGAGATAAGCGAGGTCTGTCCAGGAGATTATGGTGGAAGTAGGTGATCGCAGCGAGGTTTTCGGATACGCCCGGCCGTGCTCTGGGGTTGTCCACCCAGCAGCGTTGGATGAAACCCCAATAGATGTCGGTTACGTTCTCCGCTGGCCTTTGTGGGCGTATATGGTTGACGAGGCACCGTAGAACCTGTGGTTCGTACTTGATGTAATGGTACGGAATACGCCCCGACAACACCTGTTAATACACGATTCAGGAACAAACGGAATGAATTAAATCCCTAAGACCAATTGTGTGGAAGTGTGTAGATGAAAGGTGCAACGGACCTGTAACATGACACTTCCGAAAGAATAAACATCGGTGAAGAAGGTCACAGAAGGATCTGAATCGATGCCGCATGCCTCTGGTGCTGACCATCGTAGGTTGGTGTGTATCGAGGTGGTCATGTGGGAGGATCCTTGGAATTCTGCGATGATCTTGGACATGCCAAAGTCCCCAAGACAGGCCCTGCCGTCGTCTGAGATTAAAACGTTTGCCTGGATAGATGGATAAGGGGGTTGACGAGGGGGGTTAAGGGTGAGATGGAATGCGGGGTAAAAATAGATAGATAGGTGGGTGCGCACCCCAGTGAGATCGCCGTGGATGATGTTCCGTTGGTGGACTGACACCAAGTGGTCTCATATTGGTGGAAGGTGGAATTGACTGACGAGTAACTCACGATATTGGAGGCCTGTGGATATGTCGCATAACTAGCACAACAATACCGACATCAACTCAGTCTTCTGCGTGAAACGACGAAGAAGGCAAAGACGTACAAGCTTGAATCTCGCGGCCAGGGTCAGGGCGGTGGAATGTTGCTGCAAATAACTGTTCAGGTTCCCGTTGTCCATCCAAGGGGAAACCATTGATAGGTACGGGCCATAACCAGACACCGTACCATACAGAGGCACTATATTGGCATGCTGTAGAGGCTTCCATACGCAGAGTTCACGTCGTAATCGCTAGAAAGATAGTACGGACGTGATGAGATGAGATTGTCTGTTGTTGAACTGTCATAATGAAGAACGTCATCACCTTGTCAACTTTTTTCCTCTCAGCTTCGTCATCGTAGCAATGCGGTCGCAAGACTTTTATAGCCAGCTGTTAGATTTGTCGATGGTTTATGAATCATGATGGTGAGTGGGTGCCTGTGATCGTTCGTGAAACTTGGAATGTACCTTCTTGGTGAACGGGCCTTGGTCTCCTCCAGTTTCTCCTTGAGCTTCCCAGCTGCCAATCCATATATCCGAGAAACCTCCATGTGCAGCTGGATAGAGTCCTTGTCGAACCACAGAACCAGTTAAGTCAGTCGGAGAGTCGTCTTGCATTGTCTTGCTATCAATTAAGTGGAGCAACTTTCGTGAATACAAGGATCAAAAGTGCAGACGCGTCACGCGCCAGGAAGCTGTTACGAGTGGCCATGAGGTGGATAAAGTATATTCGTCTATGTAAGTGATGGGTAGAGTGATGGGGGTTCTAGCACTGTCCTCGGCGTTGTCGGTGATCGTCCTTTCAATGTGGCGGTGCCAATATTTGGCGATGATGTTTGTATCCGATGACGCAGTGTACCACTGCTGCGATCTCTTTCAACACCTTGTAACTCATCCATGTCGACTCAACTGTCCTCTAACAATCCATTTCGTTCTAATGCTCAGACACCCGCGAACACTGGGTCTCTCGATCCCGCTTCACACTCTCAACCACCTCCGATAACCGCACCTGAGGCTCAAAGACCAAATAATGCTGGTAATCCCGCAGCACCCAGCGATCCACCCTCTACTGCTTCCAATCACGCGAATCCACAATCGGTACAGACGCGTGTAGAGTCTGCTACACCCCCACCACCTCTTTCTGCCGATGATTTTGGCCTGGACACGGAACTTCCTCCAGCTTATACCCCATCTGCAGACGCCCGTCAGGGGGAAAGTACATTGGAGTATGGGCCGAGTCGACCGTTCCAGCAGGCTCCTCAGCAACAAATACGCCCCCCACAACAACAGTTTCTGACACCACAACCCACTGGCCAGTCTACGTCTAGTTGGTCGAGTGGCAATGGTGCGCAGTCGAATTACCGATCGAGGAGTAGAGGACCTCTAGGTTTACTCACACAATTCGCGGATGAATTGGAACGTCAATTAACGGTAACGGCGCGAGAGATGAGTAGACCGACGACGTATCGTCAGGTGTCTCCTGCCATTGTTGTACCCGCTAGAACAGGAGGCGGTGGCTGGTCCGCCTACCCTGGTCAACGACCGCCACAATCATACCCTAATAATGCTGCTGTGCCGCGCCATTCCACGGGGGCTCCTTTACCACCTCCACCACCCTCCCACCCACAACACGCACGCTCCGTGTCATCACCTCAATCTTCTCATCTCGATGTCCCATCGCCTACGCGTGCCCCCACGTCGGATTTTGCGCGTGATTTTTATGCTTCGGGCTCGGATTCGGCGTCGTTGACGGATGGAATGGCCAATATGAATATTGACGCTGCGTCAAGGTCTGCACCTAATTTACCAGGTAGTCCACCTGCACAAACGTCGTATGGCCCCCCTCCTGGGCCTCCACCGGGTGTTTATGCCCCACCACCCGGTCCCCCGCCTGGGGTGAGGTCAGAGTACGCTCCCCCTCCAGGACCACCACCCAACCACCCTCCTGCCCTCCCACCACGGCCTCGTACGACGTCTCCAAGCCGTGGTGAGTCTCAGAACGCGGGGCCCTCTAATGATGGTCGCCCCACGCTTCACCCTACGCCTGGACATCCGTTGATGCGAGATGGCAGGGTGCTCGTGTATCCAAACGGTTTCGAGTGCGAAAAATGTATGCAAACATTCTATATCTCGTAAAATACAAAACAACGGTATACTGATGGTTGTTTTTTTTTCTGATGGGGTATACGTATAGGTAATAATACCGGATATAAACATGCTGATCCTATGCATCCATGCAAGACGTGTTGGCGGAAATACGCCAAGGCTTTTACAGGGCCATTGACTTGGGCTTCATGGGGCGAAGCTGTATCGACGTCCGATGACACGCACTCGGGGTTACGGAGATCCGCGACATCAGCCATAGGACGTGGTGGTAGAAGAAATGCGAGTCACCATAGTACGACGCTTCAGAGGCCGCTTCCTTATGTCCGAGGACCTCATCAGAGAAGCGCGACGGGGTACCCCGAACCTCAAGGGCCTGGGATGAGTACGAGCGAGGGATTTGTCAGTGCACCTCAGAATTCGTACGGCAGTGCGCCGCCGTTGGTGTATTCATCAGGGGGGCCGTACCAGTCGTATGGGAATGGGAACACGGTGACGATGATATCTGGCGATCCGAGACTCGGTGGGAGACTTTGCTGGAACTGTTCTGGGAGGGGGTTGAAGAGTGTTTTGGGCGGATTGTTGGGAGAAGAGGAGTGCTTCGTTTGTCGAGGGATCGGAAGGATTTTTTGATGGATGAGTGAGAAGGAGTTCATTTAGCCATTTTTATGTGGGTGTGGACAAAGTTTATGTGAAATGTGATACACGTCGTGTTGTCTCGGGGTCTCGACCTTTGGGGGGGATTTTTTTCAGGCCTCATGGTCACGACTGGGGGTGGCAATCAGGGTGGGCAGTGAGGTAAGCGAGCGTAACCAAGTGTTGTACAAAGTGGCTTTGGATTATGTACAGGCGTCGCTGATGATCGCAATGAAAGGGACATTGAGGGGCTATTCATGGGAGGACACTGCGGACAGATGCAGGAAGTAGGAGAAGGGGTGGCTGTAACGGGCGTGGAGCCAAGTTGAACCCAGCGGCGACCCTGATGGGGTTAATTATAGAGCTTGGTACAAAGACGCAGGACAGATAAAGCAGGTTTACGATGGCGTACGTATTGAGAAGTGGGAAACAGGGGAGGAGAGGGGAGAGGGACAGGTCAGGCTGTCGACGCAAGGCGCCCGAGGGGTTGTGCAAAGAGGGCGTATGTAATCCAAGCGGTGAGTTTACTTCTGACATTGTGAATCTGTTCGGTAGGCGTGGGATCTTCTCACGCCCTGGGGAGAAGCGAGGCTGGTGTGGTCTGGTGCGCAGGGTCTAGACGGGTCTGGAGCTGAGCAAGGGCCTCGGCAGGATTCGGCAAGGCGGTTGGGGGCCTAGAGCGTGGAATGGGTCGACAACGACGAGCAGCAGAGAAATAATAGCCACAGAGAAATAAAAGCAAAAGAGCAGCGAGAGAGACAGCGACGAGGGGAGAAGAGGGAGTGAGCAGTGGAATCGAAGGCGGAGGCAGCGATGTGCTAGCGTGGGAAAGATGGAAAGGATAGTAATTATTATAGGGAGGAGGTTAAGCTCTTGCGCTTTCGTTTGGTGCCCGCCCTTTTTCCTTTTGCCCCGCCCACTTAGCTGTTGCACATCGTATAAATGGACCCGGCTGGACAAAACTATCCAAATTCCGCACAAAACTCTAGACCCCAGCTCTTCCACTCCTCGCAGCTCCCTCTTCCATCCCAGTCCGCCTCAAGGTCTACTATTCTGCCTCCCCTGGCAAACATATCGCCCTCAATTGCCAGATTCCCAGTCTTATCCTCGCAATCTAGCCTCCCGCCTCTCCCATCGCCCAACCCGTCCATACACAACTCCTGGCAAAACGTAACAACCTCCTTGCTTGCCTCTCGTTTCTCTCTCTTATTCGCTTTCTCAGCTCCCCAGACACGACCTGCGCTTCGATCCCCCTGTAAAGCGCGAATCTATCCACCACAACTCCCAGTCTTCAAATATGCCTCCGCCACACACTCTCCAGGATTCAAAGGATCCGGAATCCTCAAGCCATCCCTCGGCTGAGGATGGCATGCCAACTACCAGCGATTTCGTCAAGAAATTGTACAAGTACGTTTGTTTGCTCTCGGTCTCTCTCACGACCTTGTCTCAGACTTTCTTGCAGGATGCTTGAGGATCAGTCCTTTCAGCACGTCGTTTCATGGGGTCCACAAGGCGATTGCTTCGTCGTAAAGGTAATCACGGGTACATCAGCCTCCCACCGTTCATTTCTCATCGGACCACAGGACATGAACGAATTCACCAAATCCATACTACCACGCATGTTCAAACACTCAAACTTTGCCAGCTTCGTCCGCCAATTGAACAAGTATGATTTTCACAAAGCAAGTTCTTTCTCTTTCTCACCTACCCAGCCACCAACTTACCGTTTCTCCTTCCCAGGTGAAAAATACAGATGACAATCAATTCGGCGAACACGTGTGTATCTTCTTACCTTCCTACACACTCACAGCCCTTACACCATGTCCCCTCTTCTTGCAGAGCTGGATGTTCCGACATCCCGACTTTCACGCTAACCGTCGCGACGCCCTCGAAAATATAAAGCGTAAAGTCCCGACGCAGAGGAAGCAAACAAACCCTTCCACCAGTCGTCCCCTCTCTTCCACCTCTCCCGGTCCATATCCTACCTCTTCATCCGTCGCTCAACACCAGATCGAATCCCTGCAAGGTCAGGTAGAGCGGCTTACCCAATCCCAAGAAGAGATGGCCTCTCGTATACGTAACCTCGAGAGGAACTACCAGGACGTTCTCGTGGAGATGGTCGGCTTCCAGCGAAACATGGCTCAGCAAGACAGCTTGATGCAAAACCTCATCCAGTATTTCCTTCAAATAGAAAACGGTGAGTGAGGAGGAAATCCACCTTCCCCTCCCATTTAGACGTTTTCTCCTTCCATGTATTACCGCCCGTAGTAGTTACTTTACCTGTCTCAATCTCGCTTGCTGTTTTTCTTTTTCTTTTTCTGTCACAAGCGCGATCATAGTCTCTCCACCCTCCCCCGCTCATATCGCTTGCATAGTAATATTTTGCTGACATGCTCTTTCTCTCCCTCTTACATACACGTATTCCGCAAACAACCATCCTTCTGGGCTATTCTTCACGCATCGATCACACGCCTTCGTCACTCTCGTCACTCAAACTCTCGCGCCCCGCGGACACCATAATTACTTCTGTGTGTGGACAATCTTTTTTTATTCGGGGGGACTTCTAACACGCTAGGTAAATCAAAAAACGCCGCTCGAATCGGGGCGAGTAATAACACCTCCACGATCTCTGATCAAAACCCCTTCCTGCCCACCCAGGAAGCCCAGCGAATGATGGGGTCCTATCCAGAGTCTGACGTTGCGCGTGCATCCCTCGTGCAAATGAGTCAGATCTCGAAGAGGGCCGAAGTTGCAGGGCTTTCGTTTGGCATGGATGGGGGATTGATGGGGAGTACCAGCAACAACGCAACAACCTCCAGTGGTTCAAATAACAATGGCAACGGGTCCATCAGGGGGCGAGGCATGGATCGGCCTTCCTCGAGAATCTGGGCCGCGGCGGCTAATGCCGGCTTGACGAGATTTGACGGTCCAGGCGAGGGTAATGCAAGCTCTGGAAAATCACTCACTCGCCAGGAAGCCTTGGCCCAGATCGAGGAATTACAGCGCAACCGACCTACGAATAATGAACCGCGCAGTTTCGGGAGCTTCAGCGGTGGGGGGATGGGTCCAGGTCCGAGTTCGTTCAATGCGTCCTCGGAGGATAGTATGGATGAGGAGGTTGTCATGCCCTCACAACCGCCGCCTGAAATTCGGACGCCCGAAAGTGGACGGTCGAGTGCATCCAATGCCTCACGGCCAGGTGCTTCTATCGGCGCATGGGGTTCGTCTTCGACGCCTGATGGTAACGAGACCAGTCCCGGCTCGCATCAAGGCCTGCAAGTGTACACGGTCGGCCACCTTATGCCCAAGAGCGGTGTCGACGATGCCAATGGGAATTGGTCGTTTGACGCCAGCAGTCTCGCCATGCTCTCAGGCTTTCCTGGCCTCATCCCACAGCCCCAGGGACAATCGAGCAACCAGGGACAAGAAGGGGAAAACGCAGGTGCCTTTAATAACAACAATGATGGACGTTCCTATTCAGATTCGAACGCCAGTCCATCTAGTTCGGCTAGCCAGACATCTTCGCCAGGATCTTCGTCGACGAAGCCTAAGCTTACCGTCCGACGGTCGACTTTCGTCCCAGGGTGGGCGGTACCTCCTCGCGTATTGCTGGTCGACGACGATGCGGTCAGTCGCAAACTCAGCAGTAAATTTCTGCAAGTGTTTGGCTGCACTATCGATGTGGCTATGGACGGCGTGGCTGCCGTCAACAAGATGAATCTAGAAAAATACGATCTCGTTTTAATGGTGCGTTCTCGCCTCCCTTACACCCTCCACCCCCCTTCCTCCCTCTCTTCGGAGGAATTTTCTAGAACCGTCGTTTACGTTTACGTTTGTTCTCCTTCCAGGATATTGTAATGCCCAAATTAGACGGTGTATCAGCCACCTCGCTGATTCGCAAATTCGACCATATGACGCCTATAATTTCAATGACGAGTAATTCAAAGCCGAACGACATCATGACATATTATTCTTCAGGTGAGTTTAGCGACGATTGACGGCGCCGCCGCGTGAACGCCGTTTCTTTGTCGAAGGTATTTTTTTCTGACGAACCGCCGGCAGGAATGAACGATATTTTACCGAAACCGTTTACGAAGGAAGGTCTTCTCGATATGTTGGAGGTGTGTGGTTTTTTCTTCTTCGCGTTTACGTGAACGGATCCGCTCACATGCGTGTTTTTTTCGTTATAGAAACACTTGATGCATCTCAAAGTTATCCAACAAATGGCTCGGGTTCCTCGATCCGTGGGGATACCCCCATTGTCCGACAACGCGTTCGAACAGGCCCTCACTTCCCAGGCCGCGGTGATGTCGGGTCCTGGCAACTCTGGCAACAGCACGTTGGTTCAAGTGGGTGATAGCATCGGCTTCTCGGGCCTTGGGGATAATGATGGACGCATCAACCCTCTTGCCGGGATGGGTCTCACCGACGAGCAGTACAACACCATCCTCCAGAATCTCGTCAACGGAGAGAGTTTCTCTGGGGCGATGGGCATGAATATGAGTATGAGTATGGGAGATTCTGGCTCTGGTGGAGAGAAGCGTTCTCTAGACGACACCAGCGACGGACGAGAAGGAAAGAGAAGTCGATTTGAAGTCATTGAATGAGCGTGTATCATGTTGTTTCATTTTTTCGTTGGCTAGTGGACCGTTCTATGCAATCCCCCCTCATCCCCCCTGTCCGTCATACCCTGTAACAACTTCGTCGACTTTTTTTTCGCATTGTATCAAATATACCATGTACCTTGTATTCCAACGATAGATTATTTGGTTCATATCTCATACATAGTATACTTAGATCTAACAGACACAGCCGGCAACTCTCCTCCTCGTATTTCTCTCACGAGCCAGAAGTATAGTATATCCTTTTCTGGTTGGAAGTACATTGTTCGGATTCTCACTGTCAGGTTACTCCTGAACGGACCAAAAATAACACTGTCGAAAACTCCGTAGGACATGTCATATCATTGGGAGGTAATCAAGGTCTCACGTATGGTACGTATGATACACCGAAGCCCGAGGGCCGAGGACTCGGTAATGGCTGAAAGCGACTCGCCTGTGGACAGATGAACAGCAAGAGCGTAAACTTTGTCAAACTTCGTCAGATCGAAACTGGAAAAACGATGTGAGACGAGTCCGTTGATAGTACAACACAGCACCGACATAGTTTTCTAGATGCCCTGAAAGAAGTCACGAACATTTCCAATTCACCATCATCGAGAACGTCGACCTGGAATCGCCTTATCGAGACAATGTTTGTGACGGCATAAACTTACTTTGAGAAACTGCTCGTATAGAGGAATCATGATTGCACAAAAGGGAAAAAACCAACCGTAGTACATGAGAATGGATACGTATTTCCCTAGGAAGTAGCAGAGAAGAGGAGAGTGCCGCACCGAGATGCTTCGAGAGACATCGAATGATGACGACGATGAGCAATAGAACAACAGACACGGAAAGGAAATGTGAATTTGGACGGACTGAATCGTCACTGGCCACCAAATCTAATTCTTCTCGCCTCCGAGCTCCAGGACTTGGTAAAACTTGGACGACGAGGGGGTTGAATGTGTTGCAGTGGGAAGTGAGCTCATACCATGGAAACATTAGAGGAAATCCTCAGCTCTAGCCCTCTTCTTCCCTTTATTCTCTTCGGAAGTTGGAGTAGCTTTTGAGCAGTAATACTTTGGATGGTATGCCCGCTTCTCCTCCTAATATTAGAAGTCAGTATCTCGACACAATCAAAGTATCATTGGTACGAACGGGCGAAAAATTAGCATCTGCATATTTGAGGCTTGTTTCCTTCTTAAACGGAGGATTAGTTTGTGCAAGCGAGGGATTCGGTAATGTAGGTCCGTTCGCAGGAGGCACAGAGGGCGTACCACTAGAAGACGGTGGAACGGATGGGGGGACTGGTGTCGTTCCAGAGGAACTGGGGGTGATGGGGGGAGGAGGCGACGATTGTGGAGCAGATGCTGGGACAAAGGCCGGTGGAGGGGGGAATGGAGGTCTGACACCTGGAGGGCCGAGCATTCCTGGTGGTGGAGGGAATGGGGGAGCACCTGGAGGGAGCATACCTGGAGGGGGCATGGGGAAACCTGGTGGCATTGGAAATCCTGGGGGCCTGAAATGACGGGTTCAGAGAAAGCAAATAACGGTATAAGAACGAGACATACCCTGGGGGCATTCCAGGCATCCCAGGCGGAGGCATGAATGGAGGCATACCGGGGGGAGGAGGTCCGCCAGGGAAGAATGGGGGTGGCATACCTGGTGCCATTGGTGTTGGTACTGGAGGGGCAGCGTATGCTTGAGGAGGAGCGTTGTAGACGGCACCACCGGCATCAGGAGCAGGAGCGGCCGATGCATCGGTTGAACTGCCCATCAATGCCTTATGTGCCTCAAGCTGAGCTTTGAGCTCCTCCTCGGATAATGGCCGATTCTCGATTTTCTGGCGCTTGACAGGTGGTTGGGAGATGGAGCCAGCGGCAAGTCCAAGTTCGATTTCTTTGCGACGCTTGTAGTCAGCTACATCGGGTGCGGGGATACCCTCCATTCCGAAGATTTCAACTTCGTACCCATCCCGCCCAGGCAAAGCGTTCTCTATTCGAGGCAGACTACAATAGAGAACGGATGTCAAAGAGTATAAGGATGAGGAAACGATGTTCACTCACTTCTCGGGCTCGAGCTTATGGACCTGTTGGATGTGAACCGCCAGCCCTCCGGCCGTGTTGAGACGGCGCGGGCACATGCTACATTTAAAGTGTTTGGCCTTCTGGTGCTGCATCAAGACTGGAGTCGACAAAAGCATCAGCAACATGGTCGTCAGACTGATAGCCCAGCGCAACTATCGTACCCTTTTCATCTTCAAACTCTCGTTCACAGTACCAGCACCATGGTCGGATAACCTAGAAGCTACATGAGCATTTTCTAAAGGGCATATGTGCACATAGAAGCAAACCTGCTTATTTTTCTTCTTGGCCATTGTCGGCTAGTAGGTGACAGGACGTAGATTCGTTGGCGGGGGTGTGGAAGATGGAAAAGATTTCCAAGCAACACAAGCGCCGACGCCGACCGTGGACCGTGGTAAATTTACTCAGGGGTTCTTCGTGATCCCTTTGTGTCGTCTGAGTGCTCCGTCCTTCTGCTGAACGCGTTCCTTGGGTATGCCCTCGACTCGTAGTTCCACTTCCAAGTCTGCCAAACGAACATTCGACGAACTAAGTCATGATGAGAATCCGTCGAAAAAACTCAAGACCGAAGAACCTCAGGTAACCAATGGTACTCCACCGAGCCGTTCAGGTCGCGTCCTCTTCCTCATATACACCCTGTGTAGAAGCTCTGCCGTCTTCTACCTTCTCGCGTTCAACCAGCTGTCGCCATAAAGTTGGAGCACATGTCTCCGCCACGGGTGGTGTCGAAAACGCCATCTCAAATGCTCATGCAATTGGGTACGTCTGAAGTCTTTCAACCAAAGTCTGTGCCTCCTCTGACGTCGACGCCTCCTCTCCTCAGTGCTAATGCATTCGCCTTGTTCCTCAAGTCGCAGAGGAAATGGAGCTCGCCTCCTCTTAAGGACTCCTCAATAGAGCAGTTTAAACAACGTCTGAAAGATTATGACTATTCGACCAAATACATCCTCCCCCATGGAAGCTACCTCATCAACTTGGGTAATCCAGACGAGTGTGTATCGACCTCTCATCCTTCAATTTCCCCTCATCTAACTTTCGTACACCAAAGTGAGAAGAGAGAAAAGTCTTACGAGTGCTTTCTCGACGACCTACGGCGGTGTGAACTCCTTGGTCTTGAATTGTATAATTTTCAGTGAGCCCGACATATACACCTCTGGCAGCTCTGCCTTTCAACTTTACCAAGTCCTGGCTCTACAGTTGGAAATGCCACCCGGGAAGAGTCAATAGCCCTCATTGCCGAGTCGATCAACCGTGCGCATCAAGAAACCCAAAGTGTTCGCATTGTCATTGAGAATATGGTCTCGTTGCTCACATCTCGGTCAGCTTACATGATGAAGTCTAACTAATGTATACAGGCAGGCGCAGGTAACATCATCGGCGCAACCTTTTCTGATATAGCAGAAATCATAGGTCTCGTCAAAGATCAGAGTAGGGTTGGCGTCTGCCTCGATACCTGTAGGTGTCGTCTTCGTTCTATCGGTTTCTTCTAATCTCCCCCTTGCTGTAGGCCACCTCTTCGCCGCGGTAAGTTACATTCCATGACATGCATGATGGCGAAATCTTTGAATGACGCAGGGGTACGATATACGAACCAAGCACGACTGGGAGTAAGCACTATGAGCCTCCTTGTACGTGATAGCTGCGATCTGATTGTAACGTTTACAGTAATACCAGTCAGTCCACCGTTTGATGATGCACTCACGCACACTCATAACTTGCACAGTGAGAGACCTCGAGGAAACCGTCGGTTTGAAGTACCTTTGTGGGATGCACCTCAACGACTCCAAGATGCCTTTGAACTCAAAGCGCGATAGACACGCGAATATTGGACTGTAGGTAATACTCCACGGCTCTGTACTTAGCTGACCCATTTGAAGCGGCGAACTTGGGATCCAGGCATTCCACAGTATCCTCAATGACAAAAGGGTCGAAGACATCCCCCTTATATTGGAGACTCCATCGGGAGAGAACCCCGCGGTCTGGGGTGTGGAAATTCGAACTCTCAACGCACTCGAAGACGTAGCCCTCCCGGATATTCCTACAAATGACATCGCCACCTCTGCAGCCGCCGGGAATAAGGACAAAAAAACTACTAAGCGAAAGACTAAGCGGAAGACGGATGAATAAGCGTCGACGGATGTGTTTCCTTTCCTTTCGATACTTCTACCTCAGATGGATTATAGTAAACCAGATATAATATATATATACAATTACACAGATAGGCTGCTACGCCTCCTCGAATCCCTACGATTGATTAGGTATCTTGCGACTGAAACGACGTTGGAGACTCGATTGAATCCTGCTTTCCCCAGTCAAGTGTGATGTGAGTTGCTGGAGGGGTTCCTTGTGTTCGGATGCCGGTGTTGGAGACGAAGTGGGGCATATTGAGCGTCGGTGGTTGATCAAAGATTTGCCGCAATGTCTTCCGATAATTGAGCCTGTTGCGAGGTTGCTCAGACCCAGTGGTATTCAGCAAGGAAATATATTTCTTACGTCGCGAGCAGAGTGTTCGAAAATACTAGCACGCGATGTGTTGGAAAGCGGCGGTGCAGGGGCTTGGGGGAACGACTCACCACGAGCTAAGCAAACGTAGATCCCAACCCAAACAACTGACAAAAGGTTTGTTCGAGCGACTTGGGATGGGAGAAGGTAAAACGAGGAACATACAGCTGTCAACTACCACAATGAACTAGTCGGAAAAATAGATGTGATTAGACTTATCATTGGCAATCCCAAAGATAACGACTTACACAAACAGTCACAGCCAGAGTCATTACGCTGCCCAACGCGGTAAGTCATCTGTCAAAAGGAAGGGAAAACCCCGACCTAGTCAGAAGACCAGTTTCTGGTTGACACCAAATTGTCAGTTGATCTATTTCGTCGTGGGTGCAGACTTACGTATGGTCATCAATATAGCTCTATCCAACGTCTTTGTCGTCCTATGTGTCAAGAGCCTATCAGTACCATAGAGCCATCAACAAGAACGAGAGGCGAACCTGGTAAATGTATCGCCCCAGCTTCGTTTCTGGTAGAGATCGTAGCACAGGCCGACCGCAATGATAATGTCGACCACGGCACCAATAATAAGAGTCGTTCCTACGAGCCAGCCCCAGTGCTCCGTGAACCGAGTAAGAGTATTTGTTGACATTACGACTGTGGTTGCAGTCGTGGCGATTGCGCGGAGCGCAGAAAGAGTCCAGCATAAGAACGTGAGGTAACGCCGGTGGGCGAACTCCTTCATTCGATTTGCAAAGAAGGCCTGGGACGCGACGTTCGCTTGGTAAGTTGTGCATTACGATCCAGAGAAGTGTTAGCTGACCTGGACCAAGCAAGCGATATACCCACTCAGAAGGGTAGCCACGGCGATTCCAGCGGGTGTGTTAGCGAATACAAGGTCTGGTCGGTTGTATAACTTCACAGATATGGTATAGAAAGCATGTAGTACTGCAATTGTGTGTCCAAGTTCCAGGGTTCTGTTGTGACAATGATGCGAATGAACTCGCGGCGCACTATGTGCTAGGCCAAGAACTCACATTACGCCAGCTACCTGGAAGGAAGTTGAGCATCGTTAGGGCAGCTGCAAACCCGAGGCTAAGGACTTACCAAGGCCTTAAGGCGGAACTGATCACCCGGAAAGGAAGCGAAGTAGAGGTAAGCCTGAACGACGCTTACTCCGAAGAGGAAGACAGAGACCATCGTGCCAATCTCTATAGCAGCTATGGTATCCAGTAAGTTATACTGCACCATTTCGCTGAAGTAGGAGGTGAGGAGGGCCAATAGTGGTCAGTGGGGAAGACAACCCGAAGAGACATCCTAATTGCCCCTTGTCTGTGGAAAAAGAAGTCCATCATGGGAGCGATGGCAGATGTTTGATACAACGCTGAATCAAAGTTCAAAAGCGGCGCGTCCCGAGTAAATTAGCAAATATATCTCCCACAGCAATCTACATGCAAGGTACTTAGTGGCTATAGTCATTACGAATAATAATAGGATACTACGATATAGGATATGTAAGGTTATGTGAATGCGGCGGACGACGCAAAGAAGAACCTTAGGCGGTCGTAGAGTACAAAGTAGCGTAGACTCCTCGCGCTCGGATCAGTTCTTGATGGGTACCTTGTTCAACAACTTGCCCCTCCTCCATGCAACTAACGATTCAACGTTAGATAAACTGTAGTGGGACGCCGTGTTGAAGGAACACGTACACGATAACATCAGCTTGTGTGATCAATTGGTTCAATCGATGTGCCACATAAACCACAGTCTTCCCCTGACTGATTTGTATAATATTCTTCAGCACGTTCATCTCTGAAAGCGGGTCGAGTTCAGATAAGGCATCATCAACGAGGACCAGTCGACATTGACGACTTAGAAGGCGGAAGATAGCACGAGAACTGTGGAGGGCGACGTTAGCTATGCGCGGACTGACGTTCTAAAGAAGAACTTACGCCAATACTCTCTGGACCTCTTCACGGGTAAGCTGCACCGGACGATTGGAGGCAAGTGCAGCATTCCGAGCTTGAACAACTGCAGGCGGACTAACTCCCATGCTTTGCCCAAGCAATGGTACGGCGCAGGGTAATGCATCATACCCGACTCGGAGGAGCAGGTCGCTGGCCCCGCCGAGTCTAGCAGCTTGATCAATGAGATCAGAGTCACGTTGAACATCTGCAGTGGTGCCGAAAGCAATATTTTCGCTGAGAGAAACGGGATAAAGTTCTTGAGGAGACTGCGACAGCACGGTCACAACCTCGCGGAAAGATTGAAGGGTGGACGCTTCAATCGGTTCGTCATCTATCAGAATATCGCCGCTGGACGGGTCCATCATTCGCGATAGCAGCTTGAGTAACACAGATTTGCTACTGCCATTTGAACCAACAATGGCTACTACTTGACCAGGTTGTACCCGTAGAGAAAGTCGTCGTAGAAGGCTTCTCTGCGGTGTACCATGGAAGAGGTTGACATTGCTGGCAAGGTCAAGGTTCATGTTTAGAAGAGTGACATCTTGTTGGTGTATGCAACGCGTACCTCAGTCTGACGCTCATACCCCCTTGGGCAGTCGTGACCTTCTTGGGGGTGGAAGATTCATCGACTTGGAGATTTGTAAACGTGTCTTCGTTTGGCAAGGAGCCATAAAACTTTTCGGCCTGGGCGCAGATGCTACTTAGGGATAAACTAGATCCCATGCAGAAGTCAAAGTTATTGCGAATGAGCTGCGTCATGAGTCGCAGCAGCAACGACTTTGTAATAGCATTTGTGGGCGTAGTCCAAGAGAGGGTGGAGATGAAGGCAAGCTAAAAAGAACATGAGGTGTCGGTTGATCGGGAGAGACCATGCACCTACAACGGGAAGATCGGCGACGATCGAATTGATTAGATCCCAAATTAATGGTCGAGGGATATCGTTTGCTGCTAAAGAGACAGCATCAGGTCTGTGAGTGGGCAATTTGGCTGAGGTGGTTGAGAATTCTAGAAAACAAAAATATCATCAGCCTTTAGTGTTTGGTACAATTAAGCGAAACAGACCTGTTGATAGAAGTTGCGAAATGCCGGCTTTGCGTATGTCTTGCTCAAAGTCAGGGGAGAATATGAGAGTGTACAGCGAAGCGAGACGTCGATAGAAGGGATTTTTCGTCCAGAACATATACTCTAGGGGAAACTATTAGCGAATGAGAGTTGAGAGCATGGGTTTGCCTACCAGCACCTCCAATGCCATTACAGGGCATCATACAGAGGGACAAAGGGTAGTACACGCAAAAAAGAAGCAAAAGCTTTGATTCGAGTGTTTGCCTTCTGAAGTAGAGGAGAACGAGGATCGTGTGCTGTATTGTGACAATGGATAATGAACCAAGCCTGAAGCAAAGGGACTCGACTATATCCCAACCAGGCGCGACTTCTTCGAATTGCCAAGGGCTTGGAAGCGACGCTAGTGTCCGTTGCTCAGATTGACAGAGGGGCAGCATCACGAGCGCACTCACCGACGACAATGGGATCGGTCGTTTGCAAACGGGCTTGGGATTATGAGCATGACGGAGAAAGGACAAAAACACTTTCCATCCATACCGTTGACAAGTTTAGGGAGGAAGTGAGACCTTAGTTCTCCTCGAAGATCGAGAGAGGCGTCCTTCCTGTTCAAGGGGAATGAGTACAATCCACTGAAGAAACTAATTCGTGAGGGACAGCAACGTACTTGACTCGCTCCATCAAAGTTGATACAAGCGTCGAAGCAATGCAGCTGTATGCCAAGGTGGCTAGCGGCCCTGACGAGATAGCTTCTAAACCTTCAAGGCAGGGAGTGGGAATAGATATCTGCAAAATATTTCAGTTGTTTGTGCGCTACGCCAAGTTTGCGTTTGCACAAGACGCACGAGATCAAGCGCAACGCTGCACATATATAGAGAAAGAACAGCAGAGACCATGGACCATATACAGCCGAGGGTGTAAGCAGTGAACTTGAAGGGTGCGATGTGGAACAGCTCGGTGACAAGTTTGACAGCGAAGGGAAACGAACGATACAAAGCAAGCCAAGAGCGAGATGCCGCGAGGAGACCTGAACAAGGTCGTTTGGGAGGTACATATGCAACTTCAAATATACCCCAATTCAACCTATGTATGGGGGTATTGGAAGAGGAGGGTGTCTTCGAAGACCTAGGCGATGGAGACTGAGGGAATATTTTAGACGGCATGGTGAGCAGCCCAAGCATGATGGTAGAAAATTGGTGCATAATACTAAGAAGGGAGAACTTCTTATATCGTTGCTGTAAACGCGCAGTGGCACCAAGGACGCCTGACTACGGTCGGAGAACGAAAGAGAAGGCAACTCGTCGAGCCTTGCGTATTGTGCGCCTCCGAGGTATCCTCATAAGTGATTGTGGGCTTGCCTGATATTGTTTAGTGGACCAACGATATTTGGATTCGGCTCAGCATGGGTATAACAGATCAGATCGTACCGGTAATGATGTTCCTCGCAAAGCCCGGATTCGCAGTCCTTGCGAGGATACAACGTATTTGTTGCTGTGGCGGCTCTGATAGTGGTGGGCGCTGGCACCCGCAACGCCAAAATATGGAAGGAGTTGGATATAGCACCGACTGGGGCATGATCCTTTTGGCATGAAAATTTTGAGACGCCGGATATATGTGGGCGTCCATACGCACAAAGTCCAGTAGCAGGGACGTTCGGAGGGAACAGGGCTTGGTGAAACCTGGGTTTGCGGTCGGCGACGCTGACGGCGGTCTCGGATTGTGGAGTTAAGTGAGGGTGGCGTAGAGAAGTCGCGACGCAGCATAGTCCGCCTATGGAAACCAATTACAAGTGCATTCATCGTGTTTGACAAGGACAAGAGCTCACATACTATACAATGTTGAAGCGGCGCGAATCCGTTGCACACCATCGTTATGGTCATATACGGACAACGCCGGACATCTACCCTTGGACCCACATATTCGTTGTGGGTGAAACAACCCGTTGCGGGCAGCAGGTAGAAGAATGACACACGGTGCCAATTTATAAATGTACCATTGAGATATGGGGCCTTACTAACTAAACAGCGGAAGGACCCACGTTGAGCCAACCATCCATGAGTTTCCAAATATGTTGCTGCTCTTCGTACCACTCTGCCTTCTTGTCTCGGACACAGTCCGCACACAATCCGTGTGCAATCCAGTCTACGTTTTTAATCCTCTCCAAGGTTTCAAGGGGCTTGCATATCCCATCGTCCTCGATAGCTGGTTGGATGACGATGCTCATCCATGTATCCGCAAAGACATCGGTACAAGCCATGTGGGATGTCGTGGCCGGGGTGAAGAGCAATGGAGTAAAGTGGTCAACCATGTTTCTTATGAGATCATGGCATTGTTTCATTTGAGCAGGAGGAAGCAGAGGCATGTTCGTTGCCAAAGGGTCATCAACAACGTTAACGCCACCTAATCCTCCCTCATCGGGCAAGGGAGAAACGGCCCCTTGGACGTTGGACCCATCGAGATCAAGATTCGATACAATGACATAACTATAAAATAATCGTTTCTGGGCCTGACAAAATTATGAGTTGCGCAAATGTTTGTGCCAGGCGACAGGCCAACGCACAGCACGTATGTTGTAACGAACAGCGACCAGCAATGCTTCGGCAAGGGCATCCTCACGCGGGAGCTGGATGGGAGTTGGAAGGTCGGGAAAGAGAGAGAGAAGATGGGCGACGCAAGTGTCGTAGATAGTGGGCATATCGAGTGACTCAGCCGATGCAGCTCGGATAAGGGCTACAAGCTGCACCAGAGGAGGCACAGACGTAAGGGTGCTTTCCTTCAAATCAGCCTTTGGATAGTGGAAGATCGCCATTCGAGGAGGCCTCACTCTTTGATGTACAGATGACTGAGAAGGATCGCAGCATCTTCAGATACAGAATGACCGTGTTTTCCGTGGGGTACTCGATATTCAGCGCAGGAATCTGTCGACGAGGGAGGATGCGAGGGCTAGAGGAGGTTCAGTCAAAGTTTGTAATGTTCACGGCCGCCGCAGTTACCAACGTACCAAGGGCAAGCGTGAATGTTTAAGGAGCAAAGTCTTGTAAATCTTGAAGGAGTATTGCGGAGTATGGAGAACGAAATCCCCGTCTTCAAACCAAAGCGTAGGGTGTCGGCGAACGGACTCCATGATCGAGGAACGTTCAAGCCTCAGGTTGAAGTCAAACGGGTTTCTCCTATTTCCAGATCCACAGGGGCGGCCAAGCGTCGGTCGCGGAGTTCGCGTTCATCGGAGCCCGTAGACTTTCTACTACTTACCATGATCGTCTTACGCCGAACCGCCTCTTTTGCAACTACTTGCAGACCCATTTATCTGAGGAGGAACGGGAGCCCTGGCTTGATTGCACCTTCTGTCCGACGCTTTGGGTAGGCTGCGCTTTTTGAGAGTGTTGCATCGCTGCAATTCAAACTTGATTCAACTGAATCCACATAGCGGTATGAGCTTAGATGATTTGACAAGTTCGCAATGCGAAGTTCGGGAGGGTGAGTACATTGAATTCAGTCCCGCTTCTTCCCTGTCTCTGACCAAAGTTGTCACAGCCATTCAAAGCATTTGCTCCAAATACCCAGACGAGTATTGGGCCCAGAAAGACGCGTCTGCTTCACCAATTGCCTCGTTTCAGCATGAATAATATTGACTCAAAAACTACTCTAGTGAGGGATGCTACCCCTCCGATCTCCATCGCGACCTCGCTGCGGGTGGTTGGCTCGGAAGTAAATCCTTACCCATTACCGGTGATCAACTTGTTAAATCCCTTTTCATCAGTTTGCATGCCCGAAAGGTATGGCGGCTCCAACCTGGGTATATCCGAAGCAACTGTCATGGTAAGTTTATGCCATTGAGTATCTCCTCTCTGTGTGATCACATCCTTCCTTCGTATTGAAGCTGCAAACAATCTCAGAAAGTGGTGCCGGTATTGCCGGTGCACAAACCATCCATGCAAATGTCTACGCAAGTGCGACGAATTACCCAACTGCCCTGATAATGTGTCTTAAGCCCTACGCACCTATATGATTAGTGCAATCAGGTATCCAATCTCTTCTTTCTCTTCCCCTGTGTTACTCAATTGTCTATCGAAGTATGGACATTTGCCACCGAGGATCAACGCGACCGATGGCTCCCGCCAATTATCTCTGGTAAACACCGCGCCTGCTTCGGTGTAACTGAGGTATATCCTATCTCTCTGGATATGACCTCTTTCTCTCCCACATCTTTTACGTATTTAGCCAAACACGGGCCTCGATACACTCAAGTTACGAACACAAGCCACCCGACGCGGTGACGTCTACGTAGTAAACGGAACAAAAATGTACAGTTTTCCCTCTTTCCTTGACATCTTTCTGGCTTACTCTTTCCGTGTAGTTGGATATCGTGGGCTCACACTTTTTCGAGTCATGCGTCCTTCTGATCTTCCGTAAATCGCCTTGATCCTCAGATCCGCCCAGGTGGCCCAGAAAATGGTGTTACTTGCGCGGACCACACCTCTCCAAGCTTCCCAGACCCCGTCGAAAGGGTTGTCGCTCTTTTTCGCGGACATTAAGGAGGAAGATGGCGTAACCCCCAAGAAAGGCATCCAACTACAAACAATATCTAAAATGGGAGGTCGAGCCGTCGATGCCAATCAAGTAGGTCCACGATGGCTCCGTGACGCCGTCTGAGGGCTCCGTTTATCTCGTTTGTAGGTTTTCTTTGACGGTTTTGAAATCCCCGTCCGTGATCGAATTGGCGAAGAAGGCGATGGGTTTAAACGGTCCGTACCGTCTTCCATTTCCTTTGGTCACAACAGAACTGACAGTTTTAGAATTCTACATGGTATGAATGCCGAACGGTGTTTACTGGCTGGAGAAGCCCTAGGTAGGACCATGGACATCATGCAATTCTTGTCTTGATTATCTTTCGTTTATGTAGGGCTTGGGTATGCTGCTCTTCGGAGAGCTACTCGCTACGCATCTGAGCGAGAAGTGTTTGGTCGACCTAGTCAGCATCAATCCTGAGGGTTACGTGTGCCGCTTTTCTGATACCGTGTTTACAGTTGGTCAAAATCAAAGCATCCAGCATCCATTGGCCGTACGCCGATTTCTTTGCGCGCCCAGAATCCCACTGATATGCATGAAAGCAATCATGGGTGGACCTCGAGGCTGCCAAATTGCTGACCTACAGCGCTGCGAAAGCATATGACAGTTTAGCCGTTCGTGGGGATGTGAATCCAACTGCTGTAGGCGCGAAATGTAACGCGGCTAAATATTTCGCGGCGGAGGCTGCGTTCAAAGCTTGGTGAACAATCAGTCAACTTCTTGTCTTCTTAGAATGTTGACATCCGTCTTTCTAGCGAACGGGCTGTGATGTAAGGTCCGCAGTTTTATTGTTCACTAGCAAGGATTGATTAGTATGTAGGACCCATGGTGGTATGGGTTACTCTGCCGACTGTGCGCTTTTCTCCTCTTTTCAACATCACTGATCATCTCATGTCGACGTATGTAGACCATGTGGAAAGGTATCTTCGCGAGATCTTCGTCCCCCGGATAGCTCCTGTATCCCGCGAAATGATCCTGTGCGTCGTGGAAGTAAACTTCACCTTGAAACAATTGCTCATTTGCAAATTAGCAACTACATATCTCAAAGGGTTCTTGGGTTACCCAAATCGTACTGATCTGTGGATACCTTGATTTGACGTTGAGGCGTAAGTGCGGGGTCCGCAAGTTTTTTCACCGAGTCCGGATGCTTTACGCCTCCTTGGGTGACGGGCATAGGCGTCCTTGTACATGTACCCGGATGTATCCTTTCGGATAGATGGGTGGATGTAGATTGAGATCGTCTTTACGAGTACCCTAAACCGATCAGCCACTGGACAGCAAGCTCTAAATAGATGAACAGAGTGCGAACACCTCATGTACTTGTGGACCGAAGGCTGACTTTGCAGTTTCAGGGAGACCCGATATTAACGAAGGCGACTATATCATACACAACAATTTAGTATAAAACTTTACTCAGTCTCTGAATACCCGTCAGGAGGCCATCCCCTTGCCGGATCAAGGTCTCATATTGAGCGGTTTTCAGAGCTGGCCGCGTGGTTTCGACGATGCCGTGGACTTTGTCTATCGTGCAATGGAGTCGCCCACTAGCGATAAACCTTGACAATTCGCTGGACCAACGTCGTCAATCAACATGCCATCCGTAGAAATGGAAGACATACCTATCGACGAAGTCAATACTGACGCCGAACGCAGCCGCCAGGCTGTCCAGCGTTAAGCTGCGATAAGACTCGAGTAATTGAGTGTACGCGCGTATACGCATTTCCCGGACGTAATAGCGAGTATGTGGGGAGAGGACACGGGATGGAACGAGGTGATCTTGTTCAAGAGTTGCTAGATAGAACCACATGAGACAGGCTTCTGGGTCACAGGAAGATATAATTTACCCAGGGCAACGAAGAATTTATCGTAATGACAGTCATACAGATTCTTGACCAAATCTCCGAGGATTGGGACTTCAGGGAGCACTTGGTTGACTTCTGGAGCACTCATGATCTGGAACATAACGACGTATGTCAGCGAGGTTACAACAAACTGCTGGCTGGATCATCACCTTCTTCTTGAGATCTACTCTACTCAAGGTTAGAGAGCCTGAAATCACGGCAAGGGCGACAAAGTCATTGTAAGAGAGCAGCTCGACCGCAGTAAATGTAGAAAGTGCATCGAGGAGAAGCTCTCCACCGCGTTTGAACTGGCGTATCGAGAGTAAGTGAAGGCCATTGTAGACCTTCAGTCGGTTGCGTCGATCCCAATCACCACCTTCTTCGATAAGCCTGGAGAGAGAGGTCAGAGTAGTCACGATGATGATGGGGAAATTGAACTTGCGCTTCAGCTTTGGTCAAGTTCTCTGTAATGAGATCGTGGTCGCCGAAGAAGAATCCGATGCGAATGAGGGTTAGGACAATATCGATTCGAGTGCCGAGGCCAGGTGTCTTTTCTAGCGCAAGCTTTTGGGCAGCGGTAGCACGGTCCTGGAAACGCAATTACTAGGGGAATCATGAACTAGAAACACTAGGGACCTACCTTGTCTCCAATGCGCGTCAGGTAGTTCGCCCGAGCTCTGAGAGCGTCCGAGATCTCAGACTCTCCTTCTTGCTTCTCAGCTTCGGCCAGTCGGTCGTCCAGCTTTTGTAGCTCGTCCGAGTTAGCCTTCTCGAGTTTTGCCAGTAAATCGCTGTCCAAGGGGACAGAGGCTGATGAGGTGGATGTGACTGTGCGGTAGTAAGGTGCCATCTCTATGATACCATATTTCAGTAAGTACGCAGGAAGGGCGCAGGATGTTTGTTACATACGATCGGCCTCTATGCCTTGAAGCAGTTCCACCCGAGCATTTTGGTGAAGACGCGTCAACGACGGCGTTGATAGCACGAACAAACTCTGAGGAAGCTTGAGATTGGGAATAGGGAGAACGATATCGTCGGCCATGATAGTTACAAGGGAGTGGCACAAGATGTATGTTACTTCCAGTAGCAATGACGCGTCTCAGAGGTAGCCTTCCCACGATCGAGACGCGTGTACATACTGCACTCTCCTCCTCCCTCCACCATGTCCGCACAAGAGCTCATCGACCAAGCCGTAGCAGCCAAAGCTACTCATCCTGAGCGCACCGAAAAGCTCCTCAAACAAGTTCTCGACCTCGATGCTTCGTCTACCGAGCATGAGTCTGCCTTGGTGAAGCTCGGCGAACTATATCGCGACCAGAAGAACGCGGAAGGGGTTGCTCAACTCATTACCTTGTCTCGCGGCTTTGTATCGTCGACTGCAAAGGCCAAAACGGCCAAGCTGATCCGCACCTTGCTCGACTATTTCAACGCCATACCGAACAGCCAGCAGATCCAAATCCGGGTGCTCAAAGACAACATTGATTGGGCGAAGGGGGAGAAACGTATCTTCCTCAAGCATAGTCTTGAGATTCGCATGGCATCGCTGCAACTGGACACGTCGCAACATAAAGCCGCCCTCACACTCATAGATGCTCTCTTGACCGAGCTCAGACGGCTAGATGATAAACTCATCCTCACCGAAGTTCACCTCCTCGAATCACGCTTGTATCTGGCCATCCGTAACATGCCCAAGGCTAAAGCCGCCTTGACGTCCTCTCGCACCGCTGCCAACTCCATATACTGTCCTCCATCCTTACAGAGCGCTCTCGATCTGCAAGCAGGTATTCTTCATGCCGAGGATCGGGACTGGACAACAGCATATTCGTACTTCTTCGAAGCCTTTGAAGGGCTCAGCTCTCTTGGTGAGGAAGGTGCCCTGGGTGCATTCAAGTACATGCTGCTCTGCAAAGTCATGCTCAACCTGGTACGCAACCGCTGCTCTTCATCACGAAGTATGCCTCTCTCAACGTTCTTTACTCACTCTTAGCCGGATGACGTGAATACACTGTTGACCATCAAGCTGGCCCTCAAGTATGCCCAACTACGGGAGATAGAGAGTATGCGCGCCATCGCACGCGCTCATCAGAACCGTAATCTCGCAGACTTTGAGAAAGCTCTCCGGGACTACCAAGACGGTGAGCTCGCATCTCTCGACACTAGAATGGACGCTTACTCCCTTTAGAACTCACAACCGACCCAATAATACGATCACATCTAACGGCGTTGTACGACACCTTGCTCGAGCAAAATCTTCTCCGAATAGTAGAACCTTACTCGGTCGTCGAAATAGAACATGTCGCCAGTCTGGTAGGACAAGAACGACAGGCTGTTGAAGCGAAGTAGGTTGTTGTACACATCTTCTTAGACGTTACCATCTGACATGTGTCCAAAAGGCTGTCTAAAATGATTCTGGACAAGGTGTTCTACGGCGTGCTTGATCAAGGGCGCGGCTGTTTGATCATCTATGACGAACCAGAGGTTGATGTGAGTTGACAGATACTCAATGTATCAATGTCCACCTAAAACACCTATTCCTTTGCAGAACCTTTACGGTACGGCGATCGAGACGCTAGGACAGGTTGACAAGGTTGTTGAATCTTTGTACGCTAAGGTCAGTATAATCCTTGCCGTATCTTCGAACCGACTGAGATCAGGACTGCGTAGACCGTCAAAATCGCGTAGTGTACCATCAGTATATACATATCATGAATCCAATTGCTTTCTTACTTGCATCACCTCCGAAACAAGAGTGACTGGCGCAAGACTGTCTAGCTCACGATGCTATATAATTTACCTTGTGCTCGAGTTTGATTATGTAATTGATTGTTGAGGAGGACCGGGAGGATGTCTAGCCGGCCTTGACTTCATCTGTCTTCGAAGTGAAGGCGTCTTCTCAAAGACTGCAAACATTATATGCTGCTTATTAAGTATGGAGTCCACGGGTGGGGAAAGCAAATAACAACTGAAAGGTCCATGTGATGTGGGTGTCTGGTAGTCCATGAGGGCGGTCTATGTGCTGCTAAAGGCGAAAGGTCTATAAGGCAAATGTATGTTTGATTGTAGAAGCTCGACAAAATAATAAACGCGAATACTCTAGGCACCGGAACGAAACACTAGATGACCTAGCCAGCGCGATTGACAGAAAACAAAGGTAAGTATAAAATGTGCAGGAGAACACCCTAGAGCAACGGTCCGCCAGATGAACAATCGACAAGTGGAAAACAAAATGGTTCGTAAAAGTCGTCATTCATAGCCGTTGCCCACCATGCTGAATGATGATGTGTGAGTGTGTCTGCAGCGAAGGAACTCGTCCAGGGAAGAGAAGCAACCAGGCTATAGAAAAGATGATCAAAGTTTGGATGTCACGATGAGGTCGGATCTGTTTATGAGACGAAGTTCCATTTGACTGAAAAGAAATGATCAGCACAGCGGACGTCAGCTTGCAACATGGGTACTTACTATCGACTTTGCCCTCGTCGTAGCTGGCAATCTTGGCAAAGGCACCACGAGAAAGATCGATGGAGTTTTCGTTGTCACACGTAGGGCAGGCGTCGGCGACAGTAACGACGACGGACTGAAGCGAAGTCAACACACCATTCATTGAATGATTCAAGGAGGATACAAGCGTACCTTCTGATTCTGGGTATTGATAATGTTGACCTGCTTTCCGCAAAGGGGAGAGCGCCTGCTGGTGTCCCCGTAGCGCCTGAAGTCTGCACCAGGCATAAGTATTGGAAGATGGAGCTGTGACCTCAAACATACCCATGGCAGCGATCAAAGCGTCGTCCGAGTTGAAGTTACCACAAGCACCGGCATTTCCATGCTGGAAGTAGAACGTGGCACTACGCAAAGACTGTCAGTGACTTCACGAATCCACGAGGAAATTACTCACTAGCCGCCAGTGATAAAATCGGTCACGGCCTTGATAATGCCTCCACCAGTGGAGGTCGGTTCGGCCGCCTTGGTAGTCACTGGTTTGGGAGCCTCAGGAGTGGGAGTGGGCTCAGGTGCTTTGGTGGTCGCGGGCTGGGGCGCAGGAGTAGATGCCGGCTTGGATTCCTTACTGGTTTCGGGCTTGGGTTGTTCGGGGGTGGGCTCGGGCTTGGCCTCCGATGACGTAGGGACAGGCTTAGGCTCGGGAGAAGGTTGAGCTTGAGTAGGGAGGGCGACGGCAGACGAGGTAGGGACTGGTGTAGGAGTGGATGAAGGCACTGGTGCGCCCTCTTCCTCATCTTCACAATCCTCGTAATCTTCATCGTCTTCCTCTTCGTCATCACAATCTTCTACGGGGTCGACTGGGGGAACTTCAGTCGAGGTAGGTTCTGCGGCGTGGGCAGATGAAGAAGCCGCCGGTGATGGAGTGCAGTAAGCCTTGCGGTTTTTCTCGAGAGTCTCGGTGCTCAACATGGGATGGCAGCAGTCATCGAAGTACTCGGTGTTGTGCTTGAGGTGGCACTCAACGGCGAGATAGCGAGTGTGATACGTCTCGTAGGGCTACACAAGATGAAAAGGGCGCGTTAGGCGAGAATATAACATTATTAGCGAGCGCGATGGAAGTACCTCCAAATAGCCTTCCAAGTAAGTATCAGGTTTGTTCGACCGAGGGACAACGGCGGCATGAACAGAGGCCAAAGTGACCAAGGCGAGGGTGGTGATGGGGAGAAGCGAGTACATCGCGAGATTGGAGTGGTTGACGGGGAGTCAGTGAGAGTGAGGTTGAAAGAGGGACAGCGAGTCAAGACTAGGTTAAGATTAGTACACGTTGTAGAAGAGGTAACGGGTGAAAAACGAACCAACTCGTGGAAGCTGGGAAAGGTGGTGGTGAAGGAAGAAGGACGGGAGGCCTAGAAATCAACATCGGCGAAAAATGCCCTCATTTATAAAGAACCGAGCACGGCCTAAAAATAGGTTTTCTCGCGCTCCCTCATACGTACGGAGCAAACTGCGGCAAGGCAACATCGATATATTTCACTGTGACTGGGAGAAAGGTTGCATACGCTCCAAGGACTACCAAGCGCAGGGACATGTCGAGCAACATATCCCAGCCCTGAATATCACCGTCAAGTGCTCCTTGCTTGGTTCTAACGCCGATACGTGTCTCGGACAAACAACACATACAAACTCCGCATCGCCCTTCGCACCGTCACCGTCACTGTCACCATATTCACGACACATACACGACCAGCATGAGTAGTACGCTTACTCCACCATCCCTTACGTGCTCTCCCTGACCGCCTGTAGATTACCAAAACCCTTTTGCCTCTAGTCATTCCCTCGACACGAATCCGTTCGATGACCCAGCACCGCCGCAGTCGTCCTTGCATGCTGCAGAGGCAGCCCGTCTCGAGGAACTACGACGACGCGAACAGGACCTAGAACGACGCGAGCAGGAACTCACTCAGAAGGCCGAGCACATACGAAAGAATGGCAGAAATAATTGGCCACCTTGTGCGTCTCTTGCGAACAACTTGCTATGCTCTCCACTGGCCGACACTGACATATACACTACCAGTCTTCCCCCTAATTTTCCATTCAATTCAGGACGAAATCCCCGAAGCGTCGCGCCCACTCGTCACGCGATTGTACCAACTATGGCTGGTCCTAGCTGCTACACTCATTTTGAACATGGTGGCATGTATATTCGTGCTGTTGGCAGGTTCCTCCGACGGCGGAAAAGATCTCGGAGCGAGTATTGGGCGAGTAAATTCTTTGTGATAAACGCAGTGCCAACAAACTGATGCCATCCAACAGCTATGTTGTTTTCATTACCATTGCTTCATTCTTACTGTGGTATCGGTACGTTGCTGTGCTTGCCATTCCCTTGCATCAGTCGGGACTGACCCATTTCAGCCCAATTTATAATGGTTATATGAAAGTACGTCGTCCCCTCGCGCACCGCTGCCACCTAGTCTGATATGACGCATTTAGGAGCAATCGCTGTACTACTGTGAGCCTTGTTCTTCCCTCCGATTCCTCTTCGTGTTAAGCATCCCCGTCAGACCTGTACTTTTTCTTCTGCGGGTTCCATCTGCTATTCAGCATATATATGTAAGGTTTATCCCAATATGTAGACATGCGTTCGCTCATCCGACTTGTGTAGGATCATCGGAATCCCTAGGTTTGATCGCTCTCAATCTTATCAACTATTTTCCATTAACCCAGTCCCCTAATAGCACCGGTTCTGCCGGACTCATACAGACCATCCAAATGTACAGCAGACACGCTTGGGTCGCCGCCGTCCTCGGAACAGTAACAACAGTGGGTTGGACAATCCAAGGATTGGGGAATGCATTCTACTACAGACAGGTACGCGCTTTGTTCCCCTGTCTTGTCGATGAAACTAATTGCTACGCAGATATATGCCCACCATACGGCCGCTGGTCACACAATGGAGAAGGTTTGTTCAATGGCCATGTCACCTTGTTTCTCCGTCTCAAACTTGTTTCTTAGGCAAAGTCTGAGTTAGCAACGCATGGGGCAAAGGCATACTTCACTCGAGGATAGTCGTATCGTATTGTGCAGACGTGTGGACTGTTTTTATGCACCATTGTTATAACATTCTTGTCATGAGCTTTGACACGGCACGCAGCGGCTCTGTGGCCCATTGTCGGAGTTTGAATCTGTCCTTTATCAGTGCGCGCGATTAGCCCATTATGTTTTTCTTCCAACCACCACCTAAGGTCAGTCTCGTCCCCACCAATTCCCTGTTTCCGCCCCGTTTTCGTGTTTCTGAGGGGAAGTCTCCGTTCGTCATCGTCGTATGTCGCGATGAGCAGGCATTCGTGCCTCCAAAACGTGTTGTTCGCGTGCCCAGAAATGCCCCCACCACATCGTTACTGACCTACGTGTCTTGCAGCACAAAAAGCCGAATAAAAACATATAAAAAACCCATTTCCATACAAGCAGTTGTCTTGTCTTTTTTTCCTGTGTATGTCTCTCTCTTCGTGTCTCGAGATTCCTCCTAAATTCTTCGCAGTTGCAGAAAAGTCATAAAGCAGTAACGACCTCTGAAAACCCAATAAAAACCAACTTTCTTCTTCGCTTTCTTCGTTTTCGACTTCCTCGATTCAAATAAAAAGAAATGGCTTCTGTCGCTGTCGCTCAACCCGAATCTGCTCCCCAGCAAAGCACTCCTGTGCCGGAGCAGGCTGCTCCCGTCATGGCTCCCCCCGCGCCCGCCCCGGCGCCCACCTCTTACGCCCCTTCTGCACCGGCTCCCAGCGGACCGTCCCCTTCTGCTTCGTTGTATGTTGGGGAGTTGGATCCTACTGTGACCGAGGCGATGCTCTTCGAGATTTTCAACATGATTGGCCCTGTTGCCAGGTGTGTTCTCTCTGTTTGTATGCGAGCTTGTGCTCAGACGAGTCTCTTCTAGCATCCGTGTCTGCCGTGATGCTGTCACCCGTCGTTCCTTGGGATATGCCTATGTCAATTACTTGAATACCGCCGATGGCGAACGTGCCCTTGAGCAGCTCAATTACTCTCTCATAAAAAACCGTGCTTGGTGAGCATCGCTTGTCCACCACGACCTTCCCTCAGACGTACTTATGTTCTCAGCCGCATCATGTGGTCTCAACGTGACCCTGCCCTCCGTAAAACTGGTCAGGGAAACATCTTCATCAAGAACTTGGACGAGCAAATCGATAACAAGGTGTGTAACTTGATCTCACAGCGCATATATCCCTGTCTTACCTTAATTTAGGCTCTCCACGACACCTTCGCGGCTTTCGGAAATGTTCTTTCTTGCAAAGTCGCTACCGACGACCAAGGCCGCTCCAAGGGCTACGGTTTCGTCCACTATGAGACCGCCGAGGCTGCCGAAAGCGCTATCAAAGCTGTGAATGGCATGCTTCTCAACGACAAGAAGGTCTATGTCGGCCATCACATCTCTCGCAAGGTACGTTTCATCACTTTTCACTTCAGCGCGTGCCACAGCTAACCCATGGGGAACAGGAGCGCCAATCGAAACTCGATGAGATGAAGTCTCAATTCACCAACCTCTACGTCAAGAATCTCGACCCGGAGGTGACTCAGGAAGAGTTTGAGGAGCTCTTCAACAAATTCGGACACGTTACGTCTGCCATCATCCAATTCGACGAAGAAGGAAACAGCAAAGGATTCGGCTTCGTCAACTACGAGTCCCACGAGGAGGCTCAAGCCGCCGTCGATGGTTTGAATGATACCGATATTCGCGGCAGGAAGCTTTTCGTCGCTCGCGCCCAAAAGAAAGCCGAACGTGAAGAAGAATTGCGCAGGTCGTATGAGGCGGCTAAACTCGAAAAGATGAACAAGTACGCTGGTGTCAATCTTTACATCAAGAACCTTGAGGACGACATCGACGATGATAAGTTGCGCGCTGAGTTCGAGCCTTTCGGAACTGTCACCAGCTGCAAGGTCATGTCTGACGATAAGGGCAAGTCCAAGGGCTTCGGCTTCGTCTGCTTCTCCTCTCCGGAGGAAGCTACCAAGGCTGTCGCCGAGATGAACAACAAGATGATGGGCACGAAGCCTCTCTACGTTTCTCTTGCCCAACGTCGCGACGTTCGCCGTCAACAACTCGAGAGCCAGATTGCACAACGCAACCAAATCAGAATGCAACAGGCTGCTGCCGCTGGGATGCCCGGTGGCTACATCAACAGCCCGATGTACTATCCTCCTGGACCTGGCTTCCCTCCTCAAGGTCGTGGTATGATGGGATACGGCGGTCCTGGCATGATGCCCCCTCGTCCTCGCTACCCTCCCGCCAACGCTCAAGTCCCCGGCATGCCTGTCCCCGCTCCATACGGGCAGGTTCCTCCTCAAGGATACGGAATGCCACCTTATCCTCGTGGCGCTGGCGGAGCTCGTCCTCCCAATGCCCGTGGTCCTCCTTCCCCTACCAACGGAAGTGTACCCATGCCTCGCTCCAACGGACCCCCCGCCAACGGTGCCAACCCTCGTCCGCCTCAAGGGGCTCAAGGTGTTCCCCCAAGTGCACCTCAGGGACGTCCAGGAGCTCCTCCTGCCGCTCCTGCCAACGCTGGTCGCCTTCCTCCCCCTGCTCAGCCTGCTGGCTACAAGGCCGCCCCTGCGAGCCGCAACGCCGGTGGAGTTTCTCCTCAACCTCTCGCTCAACCCGCTCAGGCTGCTCCTCCTGCGCCTGATGTCCCTACTATCACGGCTGCTCAATTGGCTAATGCTTCACCCATGGAGCAGAAGCAAATGTTGGGAGAAGTCATCTACATCCGCATTGCTCAGTATGTACACTTCATTTCCGTCAATACTCCCTCTTCTAACGTCTTTCTTATTAGGACCCAACCCGAGCTTGCAGGCAAGATCACCGGCATGTTGCTTGAGATGGACAACACTGAGTTGCTGCATTTGTTGGATACCAGCGAGGCGATGGACGCCAAGGTCAATGAAGCCCTTGTCGTGCTGCACGAGTACTCGGATGCTTAAACGCTCCGTGTCATTCGTATCTGATGTTTGCATAAACATCGTCCAATCGTTTCACTTCACGCTTCACGCTTTCCTGGTTTTTACGATCGTATCACCCCTTGCTCCGTTGCGACCTTGACATTTGCCATTACGTCCCCCCTTTTCGTCTCTTAGCTTACGTGGTTTTCTGTGCGACCTTTTCTTGACTGTTGCATGCTCCATTGACGTGGTTTTCAATTGGTGCTGAGGTCGTCTATCCTTTTTTATGTACTTGCAAAAGGAATAGAGGTGATACAACTTGCTTGAAAAACTTCCGTGTGATTGCCCGTCGTCGATGTTGAATGAACGGCTGAGCGCTTGAGCATCCGATGAACGCGAACGCGAAGCTCACGCTTGCTAAGTTATTGGTGTCCAATGATTTATTGTCTCTTGAATGCATGGACGATATGATATTTACATGACATCTGTAGTGAGGGATAGTATAGATCCTGTTGAGCTGCAGTAACCAGTTTGTTGACCGTGAACTCTGGAAGGCCTGAAATTAGGAAAAGCGGTTTGAGAGCGGGTATAAATAGGTCATAGTCCATCCAAGCCAGCTGGCCCACGGTGAGTAAGAGTGGGTCTAGAAGGGGGTTAAACATCGAATGGATGGATAGACGTGGTGAGTTGAAGCAAATTCGATCGAAGAGTATTCAAGACACACCACTTGGCCAAAACCCAATAGGAATGTTCCCATCCTGTATGACAATGTGATGAAACGCCTTAGTTTTACTCAACAACTCTGGGATTCGACTGGGCGCGGTTGTGTCAACGCCTTGACGTTTCAAGCAAGCGCGGTAGGTGTCAAATAGAGCAAACCATCCGGGAAGGCCTTCATCATAGTAAGATGGTGTTGGGTAATGCGAAGACGGGGATTTAGGTATTGGATCACTCCCAGACGACGATGACGAGGAAACTTTGGTCAATGATGAAGATGATGATGCAGACGATGATGACGACGGGGTATCGGGGAGCGTGGAGGATTGAGAAGTTTTGGTAGCGGAAGTTGCACCTGAAGAAAATTCGTCTGCAGGCTTGCCATCTACAATTGGCATAAGATCTGGCTCTATGACAATGACTAGTCCACCAGGTTTGAGGAGTCTTGATATTTCGTGAATTAGGCGAGGATAGTTTGAAATCTGTGATAAACGGGTGGAAATACGTGATGAGTGAACGGCGAATTGGTGTCAGAGAAAGCGAATAGAAGAACAAAGCTCGAGTATATCCAAGAGGGTACAGGTCGAGTGGGAGGAAATCGAGGAACGGAAATTAACTGTGAGAGAGAGAAGGCCACGCACCCCGGTGTGCATTGATCGGGCATGTATGAGGTCAAAATAATTATCAGGGTATGGGAGATTCCACTGGTCTAGATCGCAGAGTTCAAACCTAAACATACAAGAAAGGGTGAGCGCAAAGGTCATAGGAACATCAGGCATGGCGGTATACGTACGTGCAGTTTGGGGGGACACTTCTATGCAATCAGGCAATGGAAGAAACGAGTTAGTTCGGTATAATTGGGCGAGGCCAAGCATGTGTAACGTACCTGGGCTGGATTGGAGCCAAGTCGACACCAATAACCTCAACTTTCGGAAACTCATCCGCGAGGTCGATTGCCCTGTATGGAACAAAGCATCAGCATGGAACCAGGATAAAGGTATTATCCTCGCGTAGCCAGAAAGAGACCCGAGGCCAGCGTTAGACAGACAATATACAGACCAGGAGCCATCCCCCGTCCCGAGGTCCAACACTCGTCGTTGGTGACCACCATGAAGGACCTCAGCGACGGGTCCGACATAGTTTTTTCCACTGAAGACGAACTGCATCATTCGATGATGTAGTTTGTACCGCTTTGCGAGAGAAAGCCGTCAGAATGTAGTAACGAAGGAGTAAGAAGGCGACGTACTTTGAGCTCATCTTGGTCTGCTGGTAGGAGATATCGTGTATTGAGAGTATTGAAAGACCTGCCGTGCAGGGTGCGGAAGAACGAAGCAGAGTCATCTGTGTCGTGGTCGTCGGCGTCAACGTCGTCGGCAGCATCGTAGGGAGGATTTGAATGCTGGAGATGGTTGTGGTTGTGGTTTGAGGGGAACATGGAAGTTCAATGCATAGCGAAGCGGGGGCCGCCATTCTATCTATAGCCTACGACGAGCCGATCACCGTTGAGTGACATGTCACACCGTTTGACGTCATGGGGACAAACTCTGGAAGTTATATTTCTCCGGAAAAAACATTCCATCGATCCAAACCCAAACTTTAGCTATCGGTCGCAGAACCCTTCTTCTTTTTCTCTTCCACCAATTCCACGTTATCTGCAGGTATCCCCTTTAGCACACCCACCTCCTCCTCAATCATCTCCAATATCTCGTCGCTCACGTCCCCTTGCACAACCACCTCGTCCAGCCCCTGCGCGTTCTTCGTCACGCTTGCCCCAGTCGCAAATTTGCTAGCGAATTGTTTCGCAGCCTTCTTCAGGTCCACCTCAAATGCTTCCAGGCCGTGCACAGCCGTAATATACTTTCGCTTGTTCCGTTCAATGCGCTTGATGGTAACCTGGTTTAGCATGAACAGATGTGTATATCAGAAAAAAATACGTAGACAATTGGGAGGGTTTCCATACCTGAGAAGCTAGCTTTTTCTTCATCGCCGCATCAGCTTTGGCCTCAGCCTTAGCCTCCTTCTTGGCTGTGTCTTTCTCTAGTTTAGTTTGTGCCTCCAGGCTTAGTGTCCCCATCTTTGCCTGCAGAGCCTCTGCCAACATCTGTCAGCAAGACAATAGTCGCCACCGATGTGGCACCTACCTTCAGAGTAATATTTGGCATACGCCTCCGGGTTGATCTCGTTCAGCCACTCTTTACATTTCGTTAGGCTCGACCCAAATTCACAGTATTCCACCGGGTATGTACAGACTACCTTAGCGAATCAGATCGGATAGTGCTCGATGAAGAGAAGATGGAAGAACCTCCGCAATATAGCACTTCAAGCGGTGGACGAGGTTGGGCTACCTCAACCTCGGGTTCCGGTGCGATCGTGGTCGGAGGTGCCTTCGACGTAGTAGCAGATTCCTTGTTCTTCCTGCCCATAGTTTTCGAGCGAAGAGTACTGGCGGGCTGGATGTAGATAAGATGAAGGATCGTCGAAGTACCCGCCTTCTAATTCATGTCTGGCGCTTATCTAACTCTACGACATGATTGGCCCACCTATATAACTATTTTCTAACTATTACACAATCTATTTTAACTATTAGGGATCCACAAGGTGGGCACAATATTGACTAGGACTTGAAGGCGTTCCAGGCTTCGTTAAGTGCACCGAAGACACTATTGGCTATCATGCGTTGCTCCAGAGTGGTATTACTGGTTGTTATCTGCATCCTAGATCAGTACTTGGTCTGGTCCACAACCGAAAACTCGACTGACCTTGTCTGGATGGACCTTGGCGATGGCCTTCATATACCGAATCTTAACTTGATTTTCTGTGACCAGTTCTCCCATACCGACCTTCTTCCAGCCAAGCTCAGGCCACAACAAGGTATCGAGGCTAGCAATAAGGGCGCGAATATTGGTTTCTTTGCCACCTTTCCATGTTGCCAATTTGGCGTCGACAACGTCCTTCAAGTTGTGTTTCTGCTCAGCCTCCGCCTCCGCTTGGTTAGTAACAGCTCGAAGGGCATTGAGAGCGGCAGAAGGCTTGTCTGTTGCAGGTGCAGGACGAGGAGGTGGACGCGTCGGTGCCCGCGGTTTCGCCGTGGAAGACACGGTAGATGACGGTGTTGGTCCTTCAATCATCCGTTTACACCTGCCCACACCGCCGACAGCTTCCCTCCGCACATTCTCTCCAACCCAATCACCGGAACTCAAGATCATTTCCCAGTCCTTCTTCGCCTCTGCCCATTTCTCCAAACCTTCAAAGGCTTCAGCTCGGCGCTTGCTGGCTTTGATCCACATGCCACCTAGGTCAACTTCGCTGCCTTCCTCGAGACTCGTGATTTTGGATTCCTTGCGTGGATCAAAGGAAAGTTTTGAGCGGTCAGGAGACGGTTCGACAGAAGTAGGATCGAGATCTCCTAGTCCACCAGGTTTGTTTTCGGGTACGCCACAGATGACTTGCAGAGCCTGAGAAGAGTCAAGCATGGCACCCTTGACATCGCCCATCCGGCTGCTCGCTAGTGCACGGTTGTTGTATAATGTCACCCGGCAAAGATGACCGGGTGGTAAGGTCTCGATAGCGCGTGTATACGCAGCATGAGCCTCGGCATACTGACCAAGTTTGAAAAGTTCAGTACCCTGAGCTTTCTGCTTATTTGACTGGGTCAAGGTGCTGGCCGAGCAGGCAACTAGAGACGAGCGTTTGGGAGGTGGTGGCGGTGTAGCGTGACGGAGTGACGACGTTGAAGCGACAGATGAAGCGGCCTGACTTTCGGGCTTGGGTTTGCCTCGCCTGAATGGCGAAACATACGCCGCAACGGGCGCATCCGAAGAGAATAAATCGACTTCCACCGTCGCAGTGGTGGCTCTGTCATGTTTTGGAGGCACGTTCTCGGGTTCGTGGTGTGGCTGAGTCGGCCGCCGAAGGGGTTCTTCTTCGCCATCAGAGTACTTGACGGAAGTACGTACAGGGCTATCTTGCACATGTTCGTCTGAAGTTTGCATCCATCTCGGACGGTCTTGGCTGCTCCCACTCCGACTCGTGGCACCTTCCCGACTGCCAGCAGTCTCTTCGTAAACTTTAACCACACGTTCCACAACTTTATCTTTCATCTCCTTGCCCTTCGTATTCCAGAACGTATTAGCGCGATTGAACATAGATATACCAATCTCCGACGCTTGAGAGAGTATATCACCGCTGGCTTGTGCACCAGATTCGTTTGCTGTCGGTCTCGAAGGATGTTGGCTCCGAGTGGAAGGGGCTGGTGGAGGTCTGGATCGACGACTCGGAGGATGCGTATCTGGTGAATCCCTGCCTCGAGCAGGCGTGGTACTTCCGCTCCCTATAAGGGTAGCTACGGCACCCTCAACATCCCAAGCCGCGTCAGCAGAGGGAGCGTCTGGGTTGTAAGTTGACCTGAGGGCAACTTTGGCCCGGTCTGGCATGAAACCCATCTCAACCAAGCGCCCAAGGATGTGAGGTGGCGGAGAAGGAGCGCTCCGAGAAGCAGGACGTCTCGAAGGGAGGGGAGGGGTATCCACGAATTCACGGTTTCCGAAGTCAAAGTCTTCGCTAGGGGAGTCAACGCGCGCAGGTGGCGCGGCAGCCTGAGTGGTGGTTGGTAATAGTCCGAAACCAAGATCATCAAATCCGACATCGTCCTTTGGGTGTGGTTGTGATACAGAGACATCTTTAAAGGAATCAAGAGCATCCCATAGAGTAGCACCTGATGTATTGACGGGCGGAGTCGAGACGGAGGATGTACTGGGCGTAGGTTTGCTGCTGCTACCAAATTCTCCGAGTCCTAGCATGTCATCCAAGTCATTGCTACGATTGTTTCCATTAGATGTTGCCTTCGGAGGTGGTTTGCTAGCTGTGGATGGCCTAGACGAAGAGCCAAAGTCCAATCCCCAATCATCATTGTCGTTGTTGAGAGTGATATTACCACCCGCTGGTGAAGGCGTCCCCCTTGACGCTAGAGAGTCCAATCCAGACCAAAGCGCACCAGAGGTCCCAGACTGAGGTCGCTTAGAAGAGACCTGTTCCGACCTCTGCTTCTGCTGCGCCTGTGCTGCCATCTCAGCCATGGTCATCCTGCTATTCCCTCCGCCAGTTCCAGAGCCAATTCCTGAGAGCAAGCCACCAAATGGATCACCAGAGGCATTACTAGGCGTTGTGATGGGTTTAGACGTGTGGTGGATTGGACGGTTGTAATTTGGGAGGTGCGAAGGTCGTGGTTGGGAGTCAAAGAGGGGATTCGAGGCAGGGGTGATGGGGCGAGAGGATACTGGAGTTTGTCGGAGAGTAGGCTGTTGTTTAGAGGGAGCCGTGGACGACCAGAGGTCAGCGAACGAGTCGCTCATTGCACCTGAGCTTCCTTTGGACAGTGGATCGTCTCGATCAAGATATACAAACAGGCGCCCATAATCACTCTGCCACCCTCAAAGTCATGGTCCTCGCTGACTTGGGTCGCAAACTCAACGCTGCTCTTTCATCACTAAACAGAGCACCAGTAGTCGATGAGAAGGTGGGTAGAACTAGAGACACTTCGCACAAACTTACCCATTGCCTCCATTTCATATAGGTCCTCGATGCCACCCTCAAGGAAATCACCTCCGCTCTCCTCGAATCTGACGTCAATGTAAAGCTCGTCGCTTCCTTACGCCAGAAGGTTAAGGCGAAAGTCAAGGCAGCCCTCGAAACAAATGACAAGTCCAAGGAAACCAACCGAAAGCATCTCATACAAAAGGTACTGTCATTCTTTACTACTCGCTCAACATAAGCCGTACCGATCACCATACCATATCACCCAGGCTGTGTTTGACGAGCTGGTCGGCCTGGTAGACCCTGGCGTTGAACCATACAAACCAAAGAAGGGTCAATCTAATGTCATCATGGCCGTGGGGCTTCAGGTGTGTAGATGGAATTACACTGCTACGAATCTGTCTGACGCGTCAGGGCATTCCAGGGTAATGGAAAGACGACAACTTGTACCAAGCTAGCCGTTCACTATCAGAAGCGTGGCTTCCGCTCTGCAATTGTGTGCGCCGATACGTTCCGTGCAGGAGCTTTCGATCAGACGAGGCAATCGGCCACGAAGGCAAAGGTCGCATACTTTGGCTCATATACGGAGACCGACCCAGTCACGATCGCGGCCCAAGGAGTCGCCAAGTTCAAGAAAGAGAGGTTCGAGGTCATCATCGTTGATACTTCAGGTCGACATAAACAAGAGTCCGAATTGTTCCAAGAGATGGTGCAGATCGGCGAAGCTGTACAGCCGAACATGACTGTACTCATTTTGGATGCTAGTATTGGTATATACATTCTACTCGCTACGCTGATACTGTTGGCCCATTCACTCTATAGGGCAGGCTGCGGAGGCTCAAAGTCGAGCATTCAAAGAGAGTGCAGACTTTGGTGCCATCATCGTGACAAAAATGGACGGCCATGCCAAGGGAGGAGGTGCAATCTCCGCGTAAGCATATCTTGCTTCAACTACTCACATTTTCACCGTCTTGCTTCAGTGTTGCCGCTACCAAGACACCCATTATCTTCCTTGGTGTTGGAGAACATCTCCATGATCTTGATCGCTTCTCCCCGCAGCCGTTCATCTCAAAGCTATTGGGTCTGGGCGATGTCCAAGGCCTTATGGAGCATATGCAGGACCTTGCCGCTCAGAACCCAGATAAACAAAAAGAGATGGCCAAGAAGCTGGAAGAAGGAAAGTTGAGCATCAGAGACTGGAGGGAACAGATCTCAAATGTAATGAATATGTTTGTCCATCGCCTACCTCGCAATTTAATGCATGCTAATATTCATGTGCTTGTAGGGGCCCATTAAGCAAAATTGCATCCATGATTCCAGGTCTACCTCAAGAGCTGCTGCAAGGGACCGACGAAGAGGGTACTCTCAGGCTTAAGAGGATGATATATATAACCGATAGCATGTCGGCTTATGAACTTGACTCGGATGGGACACCGTTCATGGAAATGGGTAAAGATGGCAAACCTACCGGTCTCACTTGGCGCGTCACTCGGGTTGCCAAGGGTAGTGGAACCAGTGTTCGGGAAGTCGAAGAACTACTTTGTCAGTATCGCATGATGGCCAACATGGCCAAGCAAGCTGGAGGGAAGCATGGATGGTAAGAGCGCTTCCGCGATGACACAGACCGTAACTGACGAGCCCTCTATTCCAGGCTTCAAGCTGTACAAAAGATGCAAAGTGCTGCTGGCGGCAAAGGTCGTGGTCTCAATGGGATGCCTACTCCAGCTCAAATACAGGCGATGCAGGTCAGCCAGCGTTACACATCGTTGTGTGTTTCTATGTGCTCACCTATTCCTTTAGAGAGCTATGCCACCAGGTATGTTACAACAAATGCAGAGGCAGATGAGGAGTGGAGGCGGCATGCAGGAAATGATGAAGGCAATGATGCAAGGGCAAGGAGGTGACCAGATGGACATGGAGGAACTTCAGCGTACGTTTTTCTCTTGTCTCCGCCATCTCGTCCTAAGAAGCTGCTCATTTAGGCATGATGTCGTCGATGGGTGGTCTCGGCGGCCTTGGCGGATTGGGTGGACTGGGTGGACTGGGTGGTGGGATGCCCAATATGGCTGACATGATGAAGATGATGGGTATGGGTGGAGGATCTGGCCGTTGAACGTGAACGTTGAACCTTCCGTACGTCGCTTAGTATCTAGAGTATAGGTGTATCAATAAATTCTGTCTGCAATGCTACACAAGTTCTTCAGGGGCCAGAGGTCCTGTGGGCGTCTACTTTTCGTCTTTCCCCGACCACCATGTCTATAACTCCATCTCTCAGAGCCTCTGCCCGTTCAGCGTATCGTCAACTATGGCGAACCGCTCGGACAACCTTCTCCGGTATGGAATACTTTCCGGTTCTGTGGGGATCATCGGTATCAACTAAACTTTCTTCAAGGTGATGAACCAGTCTTCCGAGGTTCGCTTCTTCAGTCCGTGAATGAATAGCAAATGCTCACAGTCCTGACCTTCAGCCTTCGTCTCCAAGATGAGGCAGGACAGCATCCGTGCGCAAAATGAAACAGACCCCGACGCGTATTCAAGTAGTATAGCTCTTTCGAGGGAAATCACGTCAGTCCTTCAGAAGAATGTCGTTCAGGCAACGAAGGTCTCGAGCGAGGGAAATGTTACGGAGGAGGGAGAGCTTTGGCGTGCGCACCGAACATCCCCGTCTTCAAGCTACACTATTACTGAACTTTCATTTCATAGAACTGCGTCTTACAAAAGACACGGAACTTGGTTCCAATGATTCCATCAAATCGCCGCCGCCCATGCCCACTCGTGGTGGTAACCGGAGACAAAAATGTTGCTCAGAGTGAGTCTTGCGCTCAAGCTCCTCTGGTCCCGACACGACGTCATATGAGAAGAACACCAGAACCTAGCACGGGGCCGGATATTCGTAACTTCTCTGCTTTGAAGAGGGCACACAAAGCGCGTGTTATACCCGAGCTGAAGGAGGCAGATATCGAGGAATCTTTTGTTCGCGGTATGAATATTGAATATACTACCTTGAACCACACCATGAATTACAACCCACCCAGGCAGTGGTCCTGGCGGCCAAGCAATCAACAAAACGATGAGTAACGTGCAGCTACGGCACAAACCCACTGGCATCCGCGTAAACTGTCAAGAGACGCGTTCTCTTGAACTGAATCGACGTTACGCGCGACGGATATTGTTAGAGAAGGCTTGTGTCTGAATTTCCAGTGCGTCATGTATGGATGAAGCTGACAGGCTTGTTCTTAGCTTGATCAGTTGCACAATCCTGGCTTGTCCAAAGGTGATTTGAAAAATGCCAAACAACGGGAAAGAGAACGGCAGCGACGGAAAAAGGCTAAGAAAAAGGCCAAGAAACGAGAATTGGAAAATGGTGGTGTAGAGAATGCCTCGGATTCTTTACAGACTTAATACTTACCTGAGTTATATATTAATCTTTGTTGAATGGATGGGACTTCCAAGCATATTGCGTTCCCCGATTGTTCCCCAAACTTCGCTGGCCTGTGTGTTCGAAACCCCGGGTTCTCCGCGTTCAGTCCGGCAATTATACATATTGCCGTGAGATCGGTTGAACGCCACGGAATCCATTTTGTGTCTTAAGCTTGAGTCGTAACCATCATCATCGGTCCCAACTCGCGTGGCCGCCTCCTCCTTTTTAACTATCAGCTTCTACGATGGACAATGCAGGCTGGCACGCGTATCGGCGAGCGGCGAAGGTTTGTCTTGGACGCGCAGCGCTCGCTCCGTGAACTCATTGCAACTTGCTCTTGCTTCCAGGATCAGCTTGACCCGCATCATCATGCCGAGGACGCGACCCCCATACCCGAACAGTTCATAGGAGGCTTCAATATTCCAGGACTCCCACCTTCCCCAGTCCCTCCTGCTGTCCCCCCAAAGGACTACATGTCGGCGGCTCTGCGCAGTCCAACGACGTCTACCATATCTGCGAATACTCTTACCTCATTATCCGCCGTTGAACGGTCCCAAATACTCAGAGTTGCGCGAATGGAACCCCATCTTCAGGTATCTCTACACAAGCTTAATGAAGAGGTTCAGGCTCAGTGATATTTCCCATAGTTCATGGTTGGGCCTCTGCTACGGTACGATGGTTTGGACACGCCTCTTCTCTCATAATATCACCCTCTTACACAGGTATGACACTGTTGATGAACAGGGTATATGGCACGGCGCTGCCATGATCGTCAGTACGTCGCGCTCGTCTTGCACGTGAGCATTATCTCAAATGAAACCAGCCGCCGATTCTGGTTCTATCTACGAGCCCCACCCCATGCTGACATATGAGTGGGATCCAAATGGCTCGACTCAGCCCCAGCATCGTGTTGTGGGTGAAAGAGGGAGATCGTTTGACTTGGGGCCTCATCCTGCAGATCCTCATGCTACTGTAATGCCCACTTCGGGAAGCACAATCCACGCCAATGGCAATGGCCATAGGAGCGCTGCCGTTGTGACGCAGCAAGTCCCGGGACACGAAATCTACGTGTTCGGTGGCCCTGGCGGGTATGTAATTTCCATGTCCCGTGTAATAAGTTTGCCTAAGCCCGTTCAAGAACGTTCACTTTTTGGAGGTTCTTGATCGAAATTCCTCTGAGTAACTCTGAAATGTGCATTTCATACACAATCAATAATGGACAAGCCCTCAATTTCTATGTCCCGGGGAGGTTCGAAGACATGAAATGGGCAGCTCATTCAGTATGTACCTTCCATGTGGTGTAACGTGACTCACCAATGAGGTTATTAGTGTAATGGTTTTTCTGCTGGAGTCAACCCCGATGATTTCCGCGGGCCTGGTTTCCAGAGTGGGTACGATCCCGTCTGGGTCGATCTGCTAAACAAGCATGCTACGGAGCACTTCCACGTCATGATTGGAGGGGGCGACCAGCTATACTGTGATAGGTTTGTCATTTCTCTTCATTAAATTGAGCTTTATTGACGCTACATAGCATGACGCGCGAGCCAGAGCTCCAAGAATGGGTCGCCAAGATGAAACCAGAGGACAGAAAAGCCCATCCTTTGACTGAAGACATAGCTACTATGATTGATCGATTTTTATTCAATCACTACTGTCAATGCTTCCGAAGAGGTGCGTTTGCTCGCGCCAACAGCTCAATGTAAGCACTACTTGGTCAAAGTATCCTTTCCATACTTATAGCCTCGTAGACCTATGATTAATATGGCAGACGATCACGGTGAGTATGTTATTAGCATTGGTTGAATCAATCATTAACCGCCTTCACTTACTCGTGTAGATCTTGTAAGTACACTTGCCACCCTGGCGCTTGAGCGACCCTCAATAGTTTCACCAGATCGATGGCTTCGGAAGTTGTAGGTTCATTTTCCCTTCTCGATATGTCATCTTCAGCAATTCTCTCAGACCCTGAGGACCTCCAAACGGCACCCGTCTTTAAGCAGTGCGCTCGTTTCAGCGATGTCCAAGTTGTCCTTTTGTCTAACCTCACGTTTTAGTATCGGCTCCAGGGGTTACTTCTTCTTTCTACTCTTCCAATGTTTCATCAACGGTACGCTTCACTTGCGTCATTCGGGACAGCTCTCTGAGCGAAGTCTTAGTTGACATGGACGGAGTCGACGATCGACCCGGATGCCATGTCAATCGTTCTATCATTTTTGGGGCGAAAGGACCTTACATCCCATATCCATCTCATTCTTTTCTGGCCTACCTTGGACCCCGGACTTACATACTTCTGCTAGACTGTCGGTGAGTAATGAATATACCGTGCCCGCTGTATTCCTAATTTCATTGGGTCAAAAGGGCAGAGAGGAAGATAGACCAGGTGTGCAGTACACAAGAGTACCAGAATGTGTTCCGGCGAATATCACAGTTGCCAGCTGGGGTCGAGCATCTTGTCATTCAAATAGGTCGATCGTAATCATAACTTCACAGTCATTACGATCCGTACTGATAAGATGCTCGTCTAGGAATCCCCATTGCTTACCCAAGAATGGTGTTTCTCGAGAAGGCCCTCGGCTCGAAATTTAATCCCCTCGTCGCCCTCGGAAGAAACGGTTCTCTCGGTCTCTCCGGGTTTGTGAACAAGTTCAATGCTGACGCAGAGTTACTGGATGATTTGGTAAAGGAGACGCCAACTGATGTCCTCCATCGCTCACTGATAAATTCCATAGAACGACCACTGGACCGCTGATTCGCACAAGGCAAGTTCTTATGTATAAACCATCGACTTCGATGCTTACGACTCTAATGTCCGATCCAGAAAGAGCGCAATTGGTTCGTGCTTCAATTACAAAGGTTCGCCCTCGAAAAGAGAATACGGGTTTCCTTCCTCTCTGGCGACGTTCACTGTGCCGCCGTTGGCATTTTCAAGACTCTGAAAGGCAAAAAGGAAGTCGAGATACCTCCCTCTGCGGACCACCGTTATATGGTCAACGTGATCACTAGTATGTAGCTTGCAAGCTGGCCTTGGCCTTCCTTGTACTGACTCTGGCTAACAGGTGCAATCGTCAATACTCCACCGTAAGCTTTGACTAGAGGGGCAGCCAGATCAATCACTAATCCCAATTTGAAGTCCTAATGCCGTCTTGACAATGGTATCCTCATTGGCTACGAAGATCCACAAAACTCTACATGCAGCAGAAACAGACGAGTCTATGGTCGGTCATGACAAACCATTACTTTTCGTTGCATTCTCTAATATTCTTTATTAGATTCCCTTGTTTGACGTTGAGCCACACAACGACATGAAACGCTCTCAGAAGTTTATTATGGGGAAACGTAACTGGTGCAGCGTTCGATTAGACCCCAATACTGGCGACCTCGTCACTATCATACATGTTGAGAAGGAGAAAGGCCGTGGCCAAACCAAAGGGTAAGTCGCCCGAATATGTGCTGTCGTTTCTTTTCTCCAACTCACCGACCCAACAGATACATGGTTCGAATACCCCCACCGCGCTGGACTCCCCGCCGTTGATGTAATGTGTACAGCGTGTTCCGTTATAGCAGCCTCCTTTACTCATTTTCTACTATCCCCGGAGGCCCTTCAGATGATGCATGTGGAGAGGGTATATAATGATCAGGAAGAGTATCTTCGGCCGCTTCGTCCCCACCATCGCCGTATTCCGAGTTGTAGCCGCTCTGGACTTCTGCAAGTTCCGTCGTGGACCCCAGTGTAGGAGCAGGCGAATGTGGTCCCTTATACGCATCTTCAGGATAATACGCGGTGCCAAATCTGAGAGGACTGGGCTGGGCTGCCGAAGTGAGCGAGGTACCCGGACCAAACCTATCATCTTCCAAAGGTGGTGTAGCACTGGCTTGATGATTCAGTTTCTTTCTTTTACGGGCTTCAGCTTGAGAACGTTTGAGTGCACGCTGTTCCCGCTTCACAGCTTCAAGTCGGTCCTCCTCCGCTCTGCGCAGCGCATTAGCTTTGGCTTCCTCAATGTCGACCTCATCGAGTAGCCATTCTTCTTGCATAAACTCGGAATACCTATCGCAAATTGGGCGCCAAGGCGGATGCTTTTCGTCCATAAGCATTGCGCTATCATCCGCTTGTAGAAGCGCATCGATGTTAGAGGGAGGTGGGAAGGCAAAGTCGGGACCCCCATTGATTCGGACTTGGGCACTGTTGAAGAGTGATACGAAGGGGTAATATCCAAGTTGGCCATCGTCGAAGGGGTTTTCTTTGTGTTCATGGCCGTTATCGCGAGTCCGTTTCTTTTCTTTGACCTTTCGAGACGACTCCGTGGAGCGAAGTGGAAGGTAGTCGTATAGGTCTTGAAATGCAACTCCTTGACATTCTCCGTTAACGAAGAAGGCAATACGAGAGCCAGGTAACGTCGGAATGGGACGAAGGGGAGCCGCGGTTGTCTGAGGGGCTTTCGGTCGGCCGCGCTCGGGGACATTCTTCACAGTTGCTGATTTTTTCGTGGAGGAAGGTACGGAGGTAGAATGGGTGGATTTGCCAGAGTAGTCCATTAGTGACGTCATTTCTTTTGACTGAGGATATTCCAAAGTTTCAAAGTAAGCCTGGCCTCTGAGATCGATGGCAATACGCTGTCTCTTGAGGTGTGCGGGATCATGGCGGTCGCTGGGATCAGGGAGTCTCCGGGGCGGAAGGGAGATGTACATGCCGATCACATCACCCGACTTGAATGGTTTTCCGTAAGGTCGGGGACGAGAAAGTGTAACCTTTTCGCCGGTCTTGTCGCGTACGCCGTAGCTATACCCGTCCAAGCCGACGGGTCCGTTTAATGGTGCCTCCCGTCTTCCCCAACCAAGTCGGACATGGCTACCTTCTGGCTGATTATTGTCACTTGAGTGTTCCCCGCCTCCTCTTTCAATCTTCACTTCCATAAACCAGTTTCCTTCGCGTATCGGGACGTTCAATCGTGCGCTACGAAATCCCTTGTCTCCGAGCAGTCCCAAACCGTCCTTCGTCACTTTCACAAATGGACTGCGATCTTCCCAACTCACACGAAAGCATGCAGGCGTTGTTTCAATGGTGTGACATGTTAGGATACCGTTCGAAGGGACAACCCCAGCGGGTATGTATCGAAATCCCATACGGTTCATGGGGAGTTGGTCGATGGTAAAGAATTCAGAGTTATCCGAGATGGGTATGAATACGGGGTCGCGATATTTGGCAGGCGGATTTTGGGCAATAGCTATCGCGTTTCGTTCTGGAGGTCTGTATAGGCGGTTTATTTTGCTTGCGTTACACACTGGTGATGAAAGGACATTACGGAGTTGAAGTGCTACATTGCTCAGAGGGCACTGGGGACGCGACACCAGTAGCACGCTTTCTTTTCTTGCCGTTCTTCGGTGCGGATATTGGGGTCGCGGCCGGGGAGTCTTCGCGAGATTGGTTGGGGGAAGCTGTGGCCTGCATAGTGGTGTGGTCGTTGGGAGAAAGAATTTGGCTGGTTTGTGGCCGACTTGATCGAGCCGTCATTATATTTAGCACGTGACTCTAATAACTAGTTAGGGTAACTCTTCCTCCTTCACCTAGCTTTCTCTTGACGCGATCCAATGGCTGCGCTTCGGTTCGTATGATCCTAGCTTTCTATATGTCACCTCATTGCTGAATGGTCCAACTCTTTACGAGCAGCCGGATACAAAAGGTGCGCCTAACTTATAGCAGTGGCGTCGAGACCATGCCTGAACATCCTTCAGGAACTTCGCGATCTCAGTTCAAACCCTATTGAGGTGCCTCTCCAATCCAACGGTCACTCTCTGTATCGTGATTAAACCCATGACCGGTCACTTAGGGCTTGACCGTCGCTCCCAGCGAAGAAAACCTCTTTGACTGGAAATGTTCGATCAAAGCAACAGTACGTTCCTTCGTCGCTGATATCCAACTGAAGTTTGAAGCGTTACTGTGCAGCCCGAATCACCTTATGCTAAAGGCACCTTTAACTTTGACCTAGAACTACCGCAGAACTTTCCATTCAAAGCGCCGACTGTACGAATACCAATGTTGATGTCGGGCCACACGTTTGTTGATGACGTAGAATTATCTAGGTCAAGTTCACAACGAAGATATATCATCCCGGGATCAATGAGGAGGGTGCGATCTGTGTGCCGATTCTACGAGACGAGGTGTGCATGGATCTTGCTCCAATCAGATGTGTTTGATTCATCGTGCTTGTACTTAGTGGAAGCCCTCGGTGACTCTGTCCAGCGGTGAGGGCCCGCGATCTTAGCCCAGAGTGATAATTTGCTTATTGCTCTATCACAGTCCTCATAACGATACAAGATAAGCTGAACAACCCAAGCCCCGACGACCCATTCGAACCAGATATTGCTGCGGTACGATCCTTGCCTCTGAAGTACCACGCGCGTCTGATCAGGGGTTGTATTTCCTGGCAGCTGCTGAAGAATGACAAGCCCAAGTTTCTTGCAACGGCGAAGGAGTACACGAAGAAGTGAGTCCCCGTCCCCTGATACGCAGTTGGTTGGAGTTTCTCACTCACGGTGTAGATATGCCATGTGAGGAATTGTTGTAGTAAAACAAATCATATAACTTGTATTTGTGTCTGTGTACTCTTTGTATGTCGCGACAATCTTAGCACTGCCGCACGTTGTTCCCGTCGTCGTCGTGCACACCGTCCATCCTCACTGACACCTACACTAAATCATAGTCACGCGGACGATGCACTTGGTTTAGCACGCTTCTTGGTCAATTGTCTCTCATCTTTACCCCCACACCGAACTTCCAACTCGTGTATACCACGTTGCTTTCCTTTTCCTATCTGGTTTCCCCTCAAACAATTGACTGAGTCTTCAACGTGTTAAGAACGAGGGCATCAGAACGCAGATATGAACAGGTTTCGGTAGGCTCTGTCAACATTTTCACCCTGACAAGGTTTACTATCGGGCCTTGTTCCAATTTGTAGCAAAAAGTCCGACGCGAGGCGGAACCCAGAGTCTCCCAACCTACCCACCATCTCACCCCCAACACGAGAAATACTTCCAGAGCTACCCCCAGCGAGTGATTTCCGAACCTCCCTCATCCTCCCAGAGTGAGCCTTCCTTCTTCGCGTGTGTGTCGAATGAGAGCTAATGTGACACGTCCAGTCTCTCTCGCCGCTTCACACTCCTTCGCACACCCTCAGGCGAACCGGTTACATTGGACGATTTGAAGAGTCGGTTAGCAAGTCAAAGAGTAAGAGGCACTGGGCAACAAATATCGGAGGAAGAAGAGGATATGATTCTCGAGACGCTGGGTCGATTACGTTCGAGGAATGCGGGTTCGTCCGAGGAAAGATTGACCGACGACTCACCAGCTTTGGGGAGATACTCTGTGCGTTCAACTGATACTGAGAACACGGATCTTTCTTCGGCGCCAGCCTCAGTGACGTCTTCACCGAGTGGACGTGCTGCGAGGCGCTATAGCAACAACTTGTTTGGGTCGAGCCGTTTCCGCGACAACTCTTACATTCGTAGCGTGGCTTCACACCAATCCAAGGCTGGAAGCACTCGCAGTACCAGCTCCTTTGCTCCGACGGAGTCTTCGGTCAGCGTCCAACATCCTGACACAAGGTCTATCTCTCCAGAACACTATCCCTCCACTTCCCACCAATCATCACCTGAGAAAGATCCCCATACCTTCACATCTGAGGCCACGTCAAGTTCTACCAACGACTCCACCCTGGCTACAGACCACTATGCTATAACCATGTCTTCATCTGCGCTGCGTCGGGCGTCTCGGGCTGTTGAGAAGGCTATTCGGGAAATGGAGGAAGAAGGAGAGGACGAGATTGTCTTGCCCAGAACTACCATGCCTCTTCGCCAGAACGAGCAGACAGAGCTACAAACGCCTGAAAAGGAGCAGGACATAGACGCATTGGTGAGTAGTTGTACTTCACCTTCGAAATTTTCATTCATCCTGTCTTAGAGGCGATCAGTCTCAGAATCCTCAACACTGAGTGACGTAGAAGCTGGTATGGCGATATCCTCTGACAACCAAGTACGGTCAGAACCTGAAAGCCACAGAGTGTCGCCTGTTCCTTTTCGCATTGCGCCAGGATATATTCCGGGAATGCCGCGTCCGATGACGCCCCGAGACCAGATGGAGTTTGATGATCGTTCGCACTCTACGACACCTAGGGCAACCTCACCTGCGTATGCTGCATTGGCTGAGCCATCTTCACCAACAAGCAAAGTAACCAACATGAGCAGACTTGGACGGAATTCACCCTCTTCCCAGAGGCCCACCTCTCCTTTAGCTTCATCCCCTTTCCTCTCACGGTCGACAAATGGGAGACATACTCCTGAAAGTACGTCTCGTATCCCGGACAGCCCTCCAATCGAATTTGATAGCCCTCTGAACTCTTCAATCCTTGGGCGAAGACGACCAGTCTCTCCCCTCTCTGGACCCGCTTTTCAGCCTCTTGCCGTCTCTTCTCGCCCCTCCACACCATCAAACATTACATGGACTACTCCATCTCAGACAAATGGTCACAGTCGCGATGGGAGTTGGACAAGTGACACTGGGTTTACTTCTGATTCACACCAAACATATGACCGTCCCGACTCAGTTACTCGTTTGGCCTCCCCTCCTCTTCCCGATTCCCCTACAATCGAAGCAATGGGCAAGGTAGAGCACTCAAATTCCCAGTCTTCAACAAGTTCAACCTTGCCCGATCTGCACCAGTTCTCGTCGGTCTCACGTGTTGATTCTGGCTCATTATTCCCCCGAACATCAACTCCAACGCAGTCCACTCGCACTCCCACATCACAGACGTTCCTTAATGAGGCCCCAGCTCGAAATAGTAGCAGACGGAGCTCCAAGCAGAATGTCTCTAATTCACCCATCAATCTAGCCACATTCCCTTCCCTTGCATTTTCCCCTATCGCCAACTCCTCGCGGTCCTCGCTCGAATCAGCAGGCTCTAGCTATCATTCTTTGGATCTAGGAGACTCCAAAACTCGCGGCCTTCTAAGTATATTCAGTGATGTTGATCCACTCCAGCCCTCATGGCACGATTTCCCAGAAGATAGTTCTGTCGCCGCTGGTTATTCAGATGATGATTTGAACACGGAGGATATCATTGCCCGTTACGCTGGACTGAACAAGAGTGATTTCATGGCCATCCAAGAGAAACTCGTCAATGCTGCGTTGGCAAAGTCGGCACCACCAGAAACTCGTGAACGCGTGCCCTCTCTGCGCCGCCGTCGACCCAGTACTTCGCAGTCCAATTATTCTCTCAACGGACGTGTTGAACGGGTAAGTCTACTTATTTTTGCTTTCTTGTAACGGCCCTCCCTGACTATTGCCGTGCAGATCGCCAGTCCTCCGCCGCAGACGCAACCTCCTCCGCCATCCAGCCCCACTGTAGTAAGTAGCGACCAGGCGGCCAAGGTGAATGCACTCCTTAACTCTGTGGTAGACAGCATCCAAGCTGCATCTCCCACCTTGGCCTCGCCGACTGTCGTTGAACGAACTTCATCGACTCAGTCAGATCGTGATATATCTCCGACTACACGTAGGAACCGGGATCTCGCTCAAGTCTTGTTTGGGGACGACCCAGGAAAGATGGATGAACCCGAGCCAGACACCGTCCTAGCTGAGGTAGCGCCATTACACCCTACCCCCAAAGCTGTTGCATCCCCACAACCCGAGATACACCCCCAAGAACCCCCCGCGATCGCCGACACCCCCACACCCCTACGACACTTGTTCAATCCCTCGTCTCCCAGATTGCCTCAAAGCCCTGAAGAGGTCGCCGAGCTCCATAGAGCTGTCCAATTTCAGGCAGAGGCTGCTACCCGAGCGCTTCGAAAACCACCATCCTCGTCTAATCTTGCTGGGGAAGGTGCACACACCCTCTTTTCTAATGGCACAATTTCCCGCAAACGTATCAACCCTGGCCAGATTGGCAGTCCAACCCTCGTTTCATCCTCGGCTAGTGTCGACACCATCTCCCTCCGCCCACCATCTTCTGGTTCCGGTAATTATGGTGCCCCATCTAAAATCAGTCAGCGATTTAGAAAGTTCCGTGGCACATTGAAGTCAAAACCTCCTGTCACTGGAGGAGAGATCACACCATACCCTCTTGACCACGCTGGTACATCCCCTACGAGCCAAACTGCGTCGTATGACCCTGCGAAGCTCAATGCAGGTCGACCCATGCCTACAAGTGCCACCGAGTTCAATCGCTCGAAGGTTCTTGTCCCCAGTCCCCCTGCATCAGCTGGTCCTGGGATCAAAGGCTTTATGGCCCGCTTCCGTAGCAAGAAGGCTCAGGAAAACCATGATGCAGACCGGCGTCCAGCCTCCCAACAAGCTCACCCTTCTGCCCATGTGCCTACCTCACCCCTCTCTCCGCGACGTCCCGCCACAGCTGATTCGGCCGCTGTACTTCCCGCAACCTCATTTACCCATCCAGGCACTCAAAATCAGGCAACTGAGGTTCCAAACCAGGATGTGCCTCCCGAATCAATTGCTATCAAGCAATTATTCGAGGCTGCTGAAGCGCTTTCTGTTGATCGACAGGCTTTGAGTGCTTTGCTTCGTAGTGCGTCTATGTCTTCGAAGACAACCCTTACACGGAATCCTTCGACGACTCGAACGGCTCAGCCTGATATTCCTGAAGAACAGCGGCCTACGAGCCCTTTACAAGTCGTTGTCAATGGCCGCCCGAGCGTTGAGAACCAGCATCCGAGCGATCAACTTACAAAGAGGGCCTCCATTCGTCGCCAGGCTGACTCTTTACAACCACCTCGACCGTCACTCGATGCACCATCTAGCTCCGTTGTAAGAAGGACCATCATTCTCGCCTCAGATACGCGGTCGTCAACCATCGATCTCAATGCTCTACTTCGTAAAGGTTCTAACCGAAGGAAGAGGGCAAGCGCCCAGTCATTTTCCAACCGTTCGGTACACGACCGCGTTCCTACCCCTCCTCCTCCTCGTGCTTCCAATTCCCGTCGCTTTTCTCATGAACAATCACCTCCCATCCCTCAGCTGCCTGGGTCGACGTTGCAAGGCGATTATCTTGCCGTACCATCCTCGTCTGGCGATAAGCCTATTTCCGCTGCCTACGATTCTTTGTAAGTCATAGCGTCTATCGAATACCCTTTATTAAAACACACCTGCGTAGATATGATATGTATACAGGTGACCGGACCCAGAGTACCACCGGTGACTACGACCCCACTCAATTCCCCCGGCACGAGACGCCAGTTAACCCGGAGGCGGGTACAGCATTGGAGGTTATCGAGCTAGCCAACGGCGAGACGATATGGTAAGCTTCTACATTCTTGCCCCAAACTTTGATCCTAATTATACTCCAGGTCAATAGTCAACGGTCTTCGTGACGACGACGTGGATTCTGTTTATGCACATCGTTCAAGCTTTGCCTCTGAATATTCTTCCCGTGAAAACGGGGAGGGAATGCAGGTCTTCTTTAAGGAACATAATAGGGCCGGCTCTAAGGGTAGTGCGACTTCTTTTCTCTCTCGGAAGAAGTCTCAGGCAAAACACCGACCAGAAACTAAGGTACACGCTTTACGACCTTAGTAACGCTCATACTCATTCGTCGCAGGTGTTTTATAGTTCCCCGGCACAGATCGGCCGCATCATCGAAGACCTGTCCCAGAACACAGATGCTGGATCGTTTAACATAATGCCCTCGCTACCCGGAAAAGCAACAGGCCACTCGACGACATCATCCGTGTCGGAGGCTAACTGGACCGTTGAGGAGCGGTTGGAACACATGCTCGGGTCAATGGGCTCAAAATAGACATACCTTCTCTCTCTCTCTAGGTTCATTTGTGGATTTCTTTCGTTGACATGGACTCGTTTGCTATCTATCCCCTCATATTCCTTTTGCAAAATAAGTGCTTTAATGTCCGTCGCTATATATTATACCCTTTGCGTATATTATTTACATCCCATGAAGGTCTATCCATCTGTTTAGTGATAGTGCCAAAAGTGATTCCACGAGCAGCAGGTCATGGTTGAAGGTATACTGTAAGATGCCATGAGCGGGGCCCACTGGCGTTGCTTGGGGCTGTAGGGTATATATGGCTATATGCCGATCACCGGGGGCATACAGCTATTGTACACGAATGGTCAGGTCATGCTGCGGTATAAGAAGATAATAGTGACGCACGTTGTATGAAGCCTGACTAGGCCGCCATACATATCTCTGCCCGTCTGCGGAGGTAAACCATCGACCACTATTTGGTCATGAGGAATGCGGTTATAGAATGAGATGGAGATTTACGTTGAGGCAGGATCGGTGGCGACGAGTTGCGCCATTGGCAGTTGGCGGCGCCCAATGGACGCACGGCCAAGATGGTAGCCTGGGGCCCAGTCTAAAGAGGCTACCAAGTCTCGCTGGTTTCTGTACACCTGTATATCATAGGAAATAACTGGGTTGAATGTGATAGAGCCTCGTGTAATAATGGGGACAGAGGAACACGTACCGTTGTCTTGACGGAAGGTACACCTGGCATCTCCGTGGTCTCGAAGCACAGGAGTACTGGCTTTGTATCTTCGCCAATGATGACCCAGTGGCGAGGGTCGTCCCTGCCGGTGAAGAAGAGGTTGTATGTTGTTGGAGACATGGAAAATCAGAGACACTCATTGAAAGAGAGGAAGAAATGACATGAGTTAGAGTACTTATAATAGATTTATAGAGCCTTTATCAGCCCCTGGCTCGCGTGATTGGTGCAGCTGGGAAATTCCCATCGATGGTGGCGCCGGAAAAGAAGACAGAAACCAAGTGAAAGGAATAGGTCGTTGTCAAGAGAGAAAAGTCGCAAATCGCTGTCCGTCCGAAGGCGTAGAATCCGACCATCTTCATTAACGAGCTTTGCTGGATCCTGTCAAACCACTAAAAGTCTAATTCAGCCACAATCGACTCTATACGGGCATTCAGTGTCCCACGAATTGCAGCCGTGTCAGAGGTGACGCAACAACCATTCCAATTGAACCCAGCGCACACTGCAGTGAATACCCGTCGAGCTAATACACGACCGCCATCCATCATCATCAGAGACTTCAAGCGTTCACCTTCCACAACGGCCGCTTGCGCATCTTTCGGGCCACATGCACAGCACTCCCACCCGTATTCCCCCCTCCGAAGGCAAGGACCACCGTTTCTTCGGTGCCGTGGCCTCGTGCAATGCCATGCTTCCTAATCTCAACGGCCTCTTTGGCAAATTCGTACCGAACGCGGTCGGAGCCTAACATGTGGTCAGTTTCGTTCATTATCGCAAGGCACAGCAGCATCAACAATAAATAACCAAGCCTACTCACCTATCTGGAACGTGGGGGATTCCACTGCAGCTTTGAAGATTTCGAAAGGCACATGAGAGAAAATTTGCAGGAGTGCCTCCCGGCCGTTGCCCCCCTGGTCCTGGGGTTCAGACGTGTTTCGTACGTCCAGAACCTCTGGCAGCGTGACAACCAAGAAATGGAATACGTCTTCCCGGAGTCGTTCCGCGTAAGGACCAAAAACGGTCGTCGGAAGGGGCTCGGGGGTTGTAGTACCCTCCGAGGGACAGGGAAGCGTGCCAATAAACTCTATCCAGTGGCCGATATTTTCCACCGAGAGGGAATGCCGACAGGTGTCGTATGCAAATTGACACAAATCATCCATGCCACCGAGGAGGCAGCCTGCAGCAAGCACGGCGCGGGCGTTATCAGGGCGTATGTTATTCAATGAAACGGGTGAGTATAGATACCCCAATGCTAAGAGTGATGATATTAAGGCCCGGAACGGTCTGGAAGGACGAAGAGTACTGACCAACAGCAAAGCCCTGGAAGATGGTGATCTCGGGTAATGATCAACGGAAACATTGTTGAAACGCACCTCTTGGGTTATTTCGGGTTCCTGCTCAACTTGCACATATATAGCCCTGGGCCCACCACCTTGTGGTGAAGTCGACATTAAGTGCGCGAGGTAGGGTGATCGAGACAGGATAATGGCGTGAAGCCGGTATACACTGCCATGTATGTGCTTTTGGGGGCAGTTTCGTCAACACAGTCGCTTGAATACTGCATAAAACTTACAAGGTGCGTATCCGCATAGTTCTGGGTGATATACACATTCAGAGACCAAGCACTATGCATGAACCAGAGATGGAATGGACTTACGCCGGTCTGAAACCCTGAGTGATATATATGACTGACAATGGCTTCAAGATGATTTTGGAAGATAGGTCTATGTTCAAAGGCAGATATGAGCCTTTTGAATGAGCAAAAGAAGTTATAAAAGCTGCGCACTGTGAGTTTCCGTTGAGAGGGTAGGCAGAAGACGAGGGCGGAGAGCCATTTAGACTGGAGTAGGTCCCGGAATGAGAGGAAGCGCCGTTTGTGGACTCAGCATGGCCGTTGAGGGAGGCGATGAAGGTGGGTGGAGTAGACATGACTATGAGGATGAAGGACTAGAAGACAATCTGAGCGTGAAGGAGGTCAAAGCGCGCAACAGAACACGAGTCACGCTCCAACCGCTTGTCACGAAGCATGTCACAGCGTCACAGTGTCTCCCACACCAATGGCAACCACCAGCACGGTATATTTTGAAGAACATCCCACAGGGCCACACTCGTTCGATCACTGGAAAGCAACCATAACCGTCTTTACAGCTACGACTCCGAGTAAACGGATAGACTCCACCGTGGTATGTGGTGGTGAGACTGTTCCTTTTGGGGGGCAACTGATAAACGATAAACATTTTAGGTATTCTGAGGATAGCCTACATACATCAATTCGTTCACGGAGACTCTCACTTTAGCCCACACTGGGACCAGGTACCAGCGATTCAGCTGCAACTTGGACGAATCATGATTGCACCCCAACACGAGGCAGCCAACCGTCACCGAGGACTGGACACGCGTAGAAGGATGACGACATGGTATTCCCTAACCACGAAAGATGCAGGAGATAAATCTGGGGTCTTCACGCATTTGGATGATCCTGAGCGAGCTCGAGAAGACGGACATTCTCATCCCAGTGCGAGTGACGTCATGACTACTTCCGTCTGGTCTGGATTGTCTTATCTCGTTCCCCGTCATCATCGTCAACGCAATCTCTGCTCACCAACTCCCAGTGTACTTTTGCCTCGGGGGCCCGTTCTTCCAACGATGACGTCTCCTGGAGTTAGCCGCTCCAGCCTGGGAACGGTGTGATTGACTATGACTGCGTTGGCTCACTACTTCACACTTCAGTGTTCATGCTCATGAATCTGACGCGTCGAAACAACATTACATTACTATCATACATTCACTTTTATAAATATGCGTTGCTAGGTCGTCAAACACGCTGGCGCGTGGGTCATTACTGCGAATGCATCTGCCAAACCGTGCCTTGGATAATGTGAGTAAAGGCCCAAGGGTAGCGGCGAGTAAGGATCTTTCACATACATGGGTATCATTGGGTAACAATAGATCTGGGTGTCCCAGGTGCTCAATACCTGAGACCCGCTTTCTTCTTCAACACCAGATCAGGTGACGACGTCTCCTTCCTGAAGGGCACGAAAATGGGTTGTGGGGGCGACGACGCGAGGCTACGTCCTTGGGACGGCTTGAAGCTCGGTGATGACTGAGCTGACGATGTGGTGGAGGAAGGTGGTGACGCGCGTTGTGTTGAAGGAAATGGGCGATTTGGTATGGGCATGGCATAGCGCGACGGTGGTGGTGGTTGGGGTACGACGCCAGAGGTATTGGTGAATGGGTGTGTGGCGAAGGGATCGAAGGAGTCGAGCAGCGATGATTGGGCCATTTTTCGATTATTTGTTTGAGATGGGCTGGTCGACCGGTGATGAAGGGATGGAGTTTTGGCAGGAGCAAGGTCTCATCCTACTTATACTGAAAAGCTGGGGAATTATCCCGACAAGGCCCCGTTCGCCATGAGCGAGCCCCTGTTCCGTCTCCCGTCACACGTGAATCCGATCGTTCTTCAAAGATCCGGTTATTTTGGTCTTACAACACGTGTAATAAGCCCTACACAGGCTAGCGACTTTGCGTTTGTGTCCTTTGTTTCGACGAGGACGGAACACATGCACTCTTGGCAGAGGAAACACGCCTATTCGTTGTCGGAGACATGTGTGGGTCAGACAATCATTGCCGCGACCTTGATTCCGCCTGCAACCAAACTCGGGTTGATCAAGAACAAGCGAGCAGAACACTCGCCAGCGCTCGGTCTCTGATAGATGAAAAGGTTTGGACACACGAAGAACGACGCGTGTTCGGACATGCTTGGTCTATCTGGTTCAAAGAATAGAACAAGTCGAGTCCGACGCAGATGCGGTACAGCAGTGGGGAGATTCGCCAAACCGGTCTTCTGACTTTCCCGGTCCGCCAAGGCCCCATACCCCGCTTGAAAGGGACGTTGATAGAATCTTAAGGTGGATGATTACAACCACATCCACCACGGGTAATGAGCACATAGCGAGGTCTAGGCCTTTCTATCCCCGTATCATTTGGCAGCCACGGTTAAAGATGGTGAACTTGCCCAACGCGGAAGATCACGATAATGCATCCCTTCGTGCGTGTACTTGGAGCAGTACAACCGCCGATGAGAGAATCTGAACAAATCGCGAGGTTTCCAAGTTGCATGTCAAGCCGCGCGGAGCGTGCATTACTCGGTGCGTTTCATGCCATTGGTAGAAACCGATGGAAGCCGCGGGGACTGGAGTAAAATGCCTCCGTCCAAGTTAAGTTTCGGACACATGATGATGATGAGGGGGGATGAAGATTTTCCATTTAGGTCTATGTGGTAGATAGTAAGCAGGCAGCACTGCCAAGTTGCCTCCGGACGTCGTGGAAGTCGACATCATGAGCTAATCGTTGCAATAAGACCCAAATCAGCGATCAGACCAAGATAGACGAGACATGATGCACACAGAAGACTTACAGTCTTCGACTTCGCCCCAACGTTGGATTTGGCTGTCCACTTCAGCCTGCGCGGCCCTAGCTGCCTGATCCACACTCAGATGACCTTTGACCAGCGCGAGGGCAATCAGGAATGACTTCGTGGTGTGGGTGGCACGCTCCATAGCTGATCAAAGATAATGAGCAAGTGTTAGCGCGAAGGCATAGGCGTACTAACCGGCCATTTCCCAAGGAGTGAATGTGTCCAAGACTTTCCGGAGCTTTTGCTTCGTATCCTCGGATTGCGCGCTGAGTAGTATAGACTCGGAGACTCGAATCTCTACATCGTATGTTGATCTAACCCATTCAAGTAGAGGTAACCAATGCTCCTTTTGCAATTCCACAAGCTGTGGGGGTTCATCTTGGAGGAAACTACGTATATGACGGTCAGCCGGAGAATGGTCGGACCGACGAAGGAACGGACCAGATAGTGTCAGTGTCCAAGTAACTTATGAGTGAGTCCCGAATATCTTGCCGCATCTTCGCGTCCGACATCGCGTCCAAAGCTCTGGATGCTATCGATGTCTGTTTTGTGGCATGCATCAGTTTGAAGGAGATAGTCTACACTTCTAGAAACGCGTACCATTGGGAGAGCATGCGGTTTGATCACTGTTTCTTGATTGTCCCATTCTCCAGCGATGAGGGTAGCCGCGAGCAACTTGTCCTGAGGCAGCAAGAGTTTGTTCCCAGAAGGCGTTCGGAGACCACGTTTGTCCAAAGTCACCGAGAACGAGTCTCCTTGTTTGTCAATTCCAACGGTCTTCCAGAAGCGTTTCAAAGTAACTTCAGCACCTAGGGTGAACAGTCTTAGTATGGAGTTGAAAGAACCAGAGATGACGGGGAACTCACGGTTGGTCTCGGAAACAACGGGCGATTCCTCTGCCAAGGAACCTGCAACCGTGGCCTGCGATCGGAGGAACTGGATTGGTTTGTGCGACTTCGTTGGTGCGTAATACACATTCAGAGAAGTGCGCAACCAAGCACGCGAAGGTAGGCGATGCATAGTGACAATTTTGCGCGAGTCAGAGGGAGCGTCGTGACAAGTTGTATGGTGGTCACGTGTACTACGACGCGTCCAGACTCCAATAATTTAAAATCCAGGGCCACCGGGTTCCACCACGGTCTCATGAACCATGTCTATCTCTCGATTCTTTCCCTCACCAAGCTCCGGCAAGAAACGCGCTGCTCCAGAAACTATTGACTTGACTCTAAGCGATGATGATGATACTCTCACTGCAAAACCGGCCCTTCAGAAAGCTAAACGAGTCAGGACAACCTCCGTTTCTACCGCGACGAGCATCTCTGAACTACCCCCTGCTGGAAAGAGACAGCGCAAAGATAGGAAGAGAACTTCGTCTAACAACAAAAAGGCTCTGGACCACTCACCTCCGCGCGCACCCATAGAGGAGTTTACCACAAGTCCTGTCGGTTCTGATACTGACTCAGGACCCTCGACACCATCTTCTTCAAAACTAACAGCGCGCAAGCGGCCTTTACAGAGGAAGACATCGTCTCCACACAAAGTGCGGCCTGGGCCTAGTGGTGAACCCTATACCCCTTTGGAAGAACAAGTGAGAATTCCCCTTCAGCTCATGTTTGTCCACTCTTATATACCTCATCCCATAGGTTTTGAAATTTAAAGAAGATAATCCTGGGACACTTTTAATGTTTGAGATTGGTTATAAATATATATTCTACCAAGAAGACGCCGAGGTCATTAACTAGGAAGCTCTTAATCCCCCACCCCAGTCTCATAATTTTAAAGGTCGCTGCCCGTGTTCTTGGAATACAATGCTTCCCGAAGAGAAACCTCCGGATGGCATTCATACCCGTGGAAAACCGAGAGAAACACCTTCGAAAGTAAGTGTCCTGCTATCTTAGATTTACAGCCGAAGCCTGACGTCCCAATAAGCCTTCTATCACAAGGACATAGGGTTGGAATCGTCCAACAGGCAGAGACTGCTGCGTTAAAGAAGGCTGGTGACAATCGAAGTGGACTCTTCAAGCGAGTATTGGCACACCTCTATACATCAACGACGTATGTTTCATCACAATGATGTAGACGAACTCTGTTGGTTGACTGAAATCATTCAGATATGTCGATGAGCTTGCTTCAGTGGATGACACTGAGAGATACACTTCACCTCCCCTTATGTGTGTCCTCGAGTCGAAGTCAACACACTCAAATACCTCGGTCGCATTGTCTGTTATCATTGTGTGTCCGCATACTGGCGATGTGACCTGGGACCATTTCGAAGGTGTAGTTGATAGTTATTCGAGCTAATCTTCCCCTAATCTGTTTCCGCAGACGGCGAGATGCGCATCGAGCTTGAAGTGTGTAATTGTCTATCCATGATTCATACATCGGGCTTGCTCACAGGCAATATATAGACTCGCTTAACTCACGCGAAACCTGCGGAGCTCCTCTTACCAACAGAGTTGTCTGCGATTACCAAGAAGCTCCTCACCCATTTCGCAAAGTCAGTGACTCCTCATCGAGGCACACTAGTCTCCACCTAACCGGACAACCACAACCTTCTCAGTTCATTACCAAATGGGAAGATATGCCCCATCGAATATCTTACCGACAAAATGGACTATACCGAAGCCTCTGAATACGTGCACCAGTTCTACGCCCGGAAGACTGGTGTGTACTGGATACTGGTCAAGTGCGTCGACTAACGCCCCAGCCCCTTAGGTCGGCTCCTAGCGGACATTGTTGGCTTTCCATCTCAGGTTGTCATCGCCCTTGCCCAAACTATCAAGCACCTTGATGCCTTTGGGGTGGCCGATGCCCTACTTGAGACCGAATTCTTTACTCGGTTCACTGATCGCACGCATATGTTGCTCACTGCCAATACGATAACCAACCTCGAATTATACCGGAATGAGACTGACTACACGACCAAAGGATCATTGGTGTCTTTATTAGACCGCACAAAAACTAAATTTGGCGCGAGACTGCTACGAAGTTGGGTTGGTCGACCATTAATTGACAAGAAGTTAGTGATACGACGTGGCCTCCATTTGATATGTCTCATCTCTGTTTCTTTATGCTCTAGGGCTCTGCAAGCTCGTGTCGACGCTGTTGAAGAGTTGAAGACGACTACTTCTCCCCTTCTACAGACGCTGCAAGACACACTCAGTAAACTTCCAGATCTCGCCAAGGGGCTTTCCCGCATCCAGTACGGCCAGGTAAGCAAAACTCACTCCCATGCCGTCTTCGCAGTGGTTAATCAACCATTTTTTTCCAAAGTGTACGCCAAAAGAACTTGCCGAACTCCTTCGCGCCTTTCAAAAAGTCGGGAGTACGTTCGATCCTGGCCACTCATCTGATGAAGCGGGATTTCGATCTAAAGTTCTGAGCGACATCATTCTCGCCCTCCCTGAGGTAAAGAGACCCATCGAAGGCATTGTCAGTCAAATAGACCTCAAGGCCACCGCGAACGGCGAGAAGGAGTCAATGTGGGTGTCTGCAGACAAGTTTCCTCTTCTCGAAAATGCCATTGTAGTGAGTCTTCGGCATATATAGTATATCTGTTTAACTGGACTTATCTTGGACTTTAAGGATCTCCAAAATAATGACATTGAATTGAACGCCGAACTGAAAAGTGGTAAGCGAGTTCAGTCGTAGATATCGCTCAGCTAACCCTTCATCAGTGCGCAAATCTCTGAGGAGTCCTGCTTTGAGCTGGGTGACAGTAGCCGGTATTGAGGCAAGCCGTGTTCTTGTCGATTTGAACTCTGAAGCTAACGCTGTGCTTTCAGTATCTCGTTCAAATTAAAAAGTCTGACCAAATATCCATCCCTGATAATTGGGTCGTGGAATCCAGGTATGCATCAGCTTCTGGTCATTTTGCGTTTACCCATCCCTGCTTTCAATGCACAGCACGAAAGATTACAAGCGCTATCATACCCCCACGACGAAGCGACTAATATCGGAGCGAGCCCAATACACTGAAACCATCAAGGTATATGTTAAGCATTCTGACTTGATGATCATCCTTAATGCTGCCTTCCCCTGAAGCTCGAAGCGGACAAGGCTTATCGGTCGTTTCTGAAAGACATTGCTCGAGACCACTACAACGTTCTGCGGCATACAGTCAACAAATTGGCCACTGCAGACTGCCTCCTCAGTCTCACGAAGGTGGCGTTGGAGCACGACTATGTCCGCCCAGAATTTCTAGACGATAGTTCACTGCAACTCGTTGGTGGTCGACATCCCATGATAGAATCACTGAGCCACGATCCGTTCGTTGCGAACTCCATTGACATGGGTCAACTCCAACCCAAAAGTAAAATTATCACAGGTCCTAACATGGGTGGGTCAGTGCGTCTTCCTGACCTATCAGATATGTACGCTCATGCTTCCCAGAAAAAGTTCCTGTGTACGCATGGTTGCTCTCCTCGCCATAATGGCACAAATAGGCTCGTATGTTCCCGCGGAGTCACTGAAGCTCGGTCTTGTCGACGCCATCTTTACAAGAATGGGTGGTAGGTGGTTCGCGCCGTGTAAAACAACCGTTTCAAGTGAAACTTCCATCTAGCATCTGATGAGTTGGCTCGAGGACGCTCCACGTTTATGGTGGAGATGTCGGAAACTAGTGAAATACTCAAACAAGCAACGTCGAAGAGTATCGTCATTCTCGATGAGTTAGGGAGAGGAACCTCTACCTTTGACGGCGTATGTGTCTTTGTCCTCGACCTCATCCAGTCTATCGCTCATCGTCGCACACCCAGATCGCCATTGCAAGTGCAGTACTTGAGCAATTGGTAGAAGGGGTCGACGCTAGAACATTGTTCATAACGCATTACCCCACTATAGCAGAAGAATTTGAGACTAGGTACCCAGATAAGGTTCAAAACCTTCACATGGGGTATACTGCCGAGGCCCGCATCGACGGTATCAAAAACGTTACTTTCCTATATAAACTCACTGATGGGTTGACGCAAGGTATGTAACTAATTCCTCCTGCCTACTTCATACCTCATGAGGATCCTGCGGCAGAGTCATTTGGTGTGGAATGTGGTCAGCTAGCAGGGCTCCCAGACGCCATCCTCCAACAAGCTGTAGCCCAAGCAGCGAAGCTCCGTGTAGACGTTGAGAAGCGCCGGTGTGTAGCCTTTTTGTCTTGGGGGCGAGCTGTTCGTTGATCCTGCCCACACAAAGCGTTCGAAGGGCTCTCCAACTCATCAAGCAGTGCACCGATAGCACTGGGGTATTTCGCGGAGCAGAGATAAAGCAACTGTCGAAGATGATGCAGAAGGTTAAGATGACCATACAACCCAATATATAATCATATCATCTACAGCTAGCGCATAATCACTACTTTTTCTTCCTTTTTGGTTTGTGATTTTCCCCGCCATTGGACTCGGGAGCTTTTCGCTTGGTTGGTGGGGGCTTGGGGGAAATGAGTTTAGCCATTTGTCCACACATGGTGAGGAGCTGCTTGGATGCTTTGTATCGAGGCGAAGACTCGAGTTTTGATTGTAATGCTATCCATGTATCTGGCTTCCATATGTTTTCAGCGAGTTCGGGTGCGTTGACGAGTGTCTGTCGCTCGGCGAGCAATCCTAGTTTTAGGAGATCCCTCATTTGGGCGGTGGAGAAAGCAACTTCGTCGGCCGAAGCGGCCGACAGAACTTCATGCAAACGATCCCTGAGTTTGGGCATGAAGTTTTCGACTTTTTTGCGACGGTCGTCCTGTAGAAACATTAGAAAAGATTAGGTCTATTATGACATGAATCAACGAACCATATTGGGTAGTTGAGAGACGAGGACGTGAAGGAGGTTGAACGCTTGACATCGACGATATAAATTCACGGACTGCGATGTTGACTCCAGTATAACGCCGCCCAGACCCCAGGCTACCAAAGAATGTCGCTTTATGAAGTCCTGGAATATTATCGGGTTCAAAGGAGACGCCTTTCTCGTGAGGAAGTCCGTGAGGGAGGTTTCATATTCCTTCACGACGAGGTCTTGTGCGTTTCCGTTGATCAAGATTCGTGAAAGATAGAGACTGCAGTGGCTAAGAACACCGAGGACACCAGCATACTTCGACTTGCGCGAGCGAGAGTGAAGGTCGGAAAAGGTCATGCTGATTTCGGGAATATTTGGGTCGGAAATGCCTTCCTTGAGTTTACCGATACGGGACTGAAGGATGCCTTTTGCTTTGTCGCTGAACTGTCGCTCATCGGCCCCACACCCTGAAATCACGTCTATGAGGGGTAAGATGAAGTGGGGGATTAAATTGCTTGATGGCTGTCTCTTGATGAACGTCTCAACAAGGTCAAGCACCCTGTTTTTGAAATGGGTGGCCTCTCTTTGCGCGTTGACATCTAAGCATCGTGAATAAGTTGGAACGGCCGGTATTACTAGCATTACATACCTTTTCCATTGAGTTTTTCATTTGCCCGAGAGCGGAAAATCTCGGCGAGCTGCTCGTCAATGGCCATCATTTGGTCGTCATCCATTAGGTCTTCGTCCGAGTCTTCATCACCAGCTAGTCCGCTTGCCCGTAATGCAGACTCTATTTTGTTTCGAGTTTCGACGTCCTCTTCCTCGTCGTCATCGTCATCTTCGTCGTCATCAGAGCTGGAAGACGACGGCTCAGAGGCTTCCGCATCAATGACCTCACCCTCGCTGTCATCCTCCTCGACGTCTTCCGCTATTCGAGTGGGATCCCGACGCTCGAGTTGCTATATGTTTCATTAGCAGAAGGTTATAGGACGTCACCGGAAGGAAGCGCACCGTCAGGATAAGATCAACTGTGGATGATTTGACCGACTCGGAGAGCAGACCAAACGCCTGGTTTCCAATAGTCCGTAGATAGTTGGTCGACCGTTCCATAAAACCGATGATAACATCAACAAGTACGTCGATTGGTTCGACAATCGACTCCGAATCCTCATTCTTTGCACTGCTATTAGCTTTTGAGTGTTTCGCCTTTTTCTTTTTTTCTGGGAACATGTCTGAGATACTTTGAACACAAGCCTAAAAGGGAGATCCAGAGGTAAGTTTGCGTATTGGTGGGATTTTTCTAGGATTCTCACATTGAAGCCGTCATAGTCAATATCCTCGGTGCAGTATTGCTGGAGTATATTGGCTGCCAGAAGAAGTTCAGCGCCTTTCAGAGAGGAACTAGAAGAGCTCATCTATAGTCAAAGGTAAGGGAAGGCAATGAGTTATGAGAAGTAAGGAACCAACTTGTTGTATACGATTCAATGTGGCCTTGGCAGCTTCCCAATCTTGGACATGTTCATTATCCAAAGGAAGGACCAGGGTCACGTATTTTGAGCTTTCTAAACTTTGGATTGTATCTAATGTGCGGCATACCCAGAATTTACCGTCAGATGCAATGCCAGGAACCTTCGATACTGCTCCGTCTAAAGAAATATGAAAAGGTGAATTCGGAGTCGAAGGATAACGGTTTCAACAAAGGCACCTTTGATGCTCCCAGTCTGGCTGGTTAGCTCGGCCAAGGAGGATAAGAGACGTGTTCGACAAGTCTCCCGCAGTGCATCGGACATGGTGCGAACAGGAAGGATGGGAAGTTTAGCGGTTGCTTTCTTGAGGGAATAGAGACCGTTGATGGCGAACCAATTCAGAACTCGTTGAACCCATTCATCGTTTTTCGGAATGGATCCATTCCGTATTAAAAAGGATAATTGCTCGACGGCCCACAGGCGACGAGCATCTCTGGCCTGTGTATCCTGCCTGCCAAGAAACGTCAGCTCATTACACCTAACTTATGGATGACGTATTTACTCGTCTTCTATGTCGACCTGCTCAAGAAGATGGTTTATATAGCTCCGTATACCATCGGCATCCATAGAAGCCAGAATGCCTTCGACCGTCTTCGTTCTAGTCAAACGATCGAATTGCCCACTTCCGTTGGCGCCAGTCAGCTGAAGGACGAGAGCGAAGCCTAGCTGAGGATTGCTTTTGACGACAGATTGGATATCAGATACCTATCACTGCAAGTTCAGACCCGAGAAACATCAGATATATTCGGGACGCACCACTTGCTTTGCAGCCTTGTGTAGATACCGGTCTTGATGTGACAGGTGATTTATCCACGTACGCATGAAGTTTTTAGTAAACAACATCGACAGGCTGGTGGCGTCTAGTCGAGGTAACGCTTCCTGGAAGACTTGGAAACCCCAGTATTTGCGCTGGGCAGAAGAATTGGAAGCAAATAGGGATTCTGCGAAATTCTTCAAAAACTCGCGGATCCAAGAGAGATTGGCAAACTTACCATCAACAACCACCCTAAAAAACTCCTGGAAAGAGGCCTCTGCCTTTCCGTTGGGGTGTGCAAGAAGATGGTCAATTATCATCTTCCAAGCAAAGTGGATTTGCGGCTTCCAACCACCAGCTACCGATTTCAAGCTTTCCTCGTTCTCGGCTTCGTGTCCTGATTCCTATGGAAGTGTGGGTAGTGAACTTTCGGGCGAAGCCTCATGGAAATACCTTCATGATGCGAGCCAATGTGACCAGGTTGGCGCTGCTCAATAAGCGGGGGTTCTTGAAGACGGGGGACAAAACGGATTTCCAGTCGTAATCCGGGTGAAGGGTTTGAAGCTTCAGTGTCAAAGCGACCTTCTCTGGTGACCAATATACGTCTAGGTCAGAGAGCTTGCGGTAAGTGAAGCTCAAAGCATCTTCCTTCCAAGATACATTAGAGGCTTCAAGCGCGTCGATAGCAAGGCCAAGGCTCCACCATGAGGATTCTCGCAACCATGATTTCTTGTCCCCAAGCACAAGGAGTTGGGATATAGTCTCCTCGTAGCTCGACAAGTCTGATACAGTGCTAGCGGATGACGCCGAAGTTGGTAGTGCATTGGGATTGACCACCAAGCCGGACTGAATGACGGCGGTGAGGCCAAATAGTCGGGCAAATAGTGAGTCGCGTTCTTCCTGGCCAGTAGATGTGCCAGAGGCTTTCGAGCTCTCCATTATAAGAGAGATGATCTGAGCGCAAGTAACCGTCTCAAGTTGAGAAAGAAGCTAGAGAATGATGATCGCGCAATCAGAGGATATACTGACTGAGAATCGCCAATGAATATACCTCCGTCAAAGCTACGGCATAGCCTATTCTGCTGCTTTCTCTAGGACTTGAAAGACCTCGTATCAAGCGGCGGATCGAGTAGACGACATCGTGTGCATTGAGCGCGTCAAGACCGTCTGATTCCGTTACATCCTCCTGGTCGGAATCATCTTCTTCAGAATTATTTCTGGACTTTTGGGTAAATTGCGCTTGAAACTGGTTCAAAGCCGATAGCAGCTTCACAGATGACTCGAATCGCTCCTGTTTCGAGTTTGAGGAGAGATGCCAGAACAGAGGCAACGTCGTCGACATTGCTGGGGGAAATTATACCAATAAGCGCCAAAAACTTTTCAATGTTGTTTGTGCGTGTTGCCTTAAGCAAGCCCGATGAATCTCGATCGAAAATGATATCCATATTTGGAGACAAAGTCAGAATAACTATACGGGAGTGCTAAAGTACTTACGAGCAAGCGCAATAATTACATGGCAGAATACTAATAATGAAAGGTCATGATATGTGCATCCAATGCCCCTTGACACCAAGCCGACACTTTTCACAGTCGGCGCGGGGGCCCATCGTGAGACGAGGCTTGGGTTTGGCATCGTCCCGCATCTGCAATGGCGTTGAGGCGGCTGGAGACATAGGTTCATCGTGAGCAGCAGTCACGCCTAATCGCTCAGATAGGATGCGCTGGGGGTCTTCGCCAAGGAGGAGTAACGAAGTCGCCTGGGGAGGTGGCCCCAGGTCAGCTTGCGAAGTTTCGGGTCGGTAGGCGGAAGTGGGATCATCGTCCTGGGCAGTCTACATGGACGAAGGGGAAAGGAAGGCAAGTATAAGAGCTCACCATCATAGCATCCTCATCCAATATCGTATATCTATGGCCTCTCCCAGCCAGAACGTCGTTGATCCCTTTGAAAAGTGGACTGTCTATACGAAGCTCGTTCGCTTGTCGCACCCAATCCTCCGATGGTTGCCGACTCCCAGCTCGCGAGTTCACATCCACAGTCATTGATGGCTCAAAGCCAAAAGGGCGGTCGATTTCGTCGTGGCTCACATATAGACGTTTCTAATTGAAGACCTTATTGAGTACGTTGTCAGTGAGGTCAACGAACGAGTCAGGCTAACCGTCGGACGTTCCAAAGGGTGAGGGCTGGGCGACCGACTCCGCTTACTCAGAGTTGGAAATGGGTGCGAGTCAACCTCCATGGTAAGTGCGTCAAAGTTGGAAGGGGTGGCGAGGTGAAAGATTCAAAGAAGGTCAAAAACGCGACGCGCTGGTCACACGTTACATCACTTAAAGAGAGTGTGACATTTGGTATAGGGGCTATTTTCTACGAAATACAATCTTCCGACGGCGAAAACACATCTATCCTTGCATATCGATGGTATCACGAGGCAAGCGAGGCTCGCCCTCTTTGTAGGGCTCGCCAGTTTCCTGTCTCAATAGATCTAGAGACATGGGTCAGAGCAGAGCACAGATACGTATCCAAGTCAAGTCTCTCACCATTGAGCCAGGCACCGTTGGGCTTGATTTTGATTCCTCTCGAGGCCATAACAGCGAGGTAAAGCCAGGCAGCCGCATTACCTACTGTTCCTACCTCATCTGAGACGTTCTTCTCGGCGAACTGGCTCATCCGCCTGTAAAGCTCGACGTCGGTGAATAGCTCGTAGAGGTGGCTTGCGACGGCGTCGTTGTCTCCGGGGGTGGTAAGGTAGCCAGACTTGCCGTGTTGGATTTGGAGAGGGATTCCACCAGTCCGGCAGGCAATGACGGGTTTACCTGTGTGGAGGGCTTCGGAAACCTTGACTTCGAAACCTTCGCGAGTAGACAATTGCAAGGCAATGCGTGCATTGTCCATAAGGGCATTGAGGACTAACAGAAAGATGAGAAACGAACATAAACCTCGAGACAAGAATACCCACGTTGATCACTGGGAGGGAGACGCATGACAACGATATCCTTCTCGTACTCATTGTACGGGCTAGTGTTAATCAATGTGACGACCTGATCGTAGATAATCGCGGCATCTGGATCATCGACGGCACCGTGACCACAGATCAACAATTGAGGGTGTTCATTTTCGGGCAAGTTTGGCGACTTCTGCTTGAGAAGTTGACGGAATTTGTAGTAAGAGTCGACGACATTGGGGATACCCTTCGAAGGATCGAAACGGGCGACCTGTACGACGTATTCACGCTCAGGCCATTGAAGCTCGTTCATCTTCTCCTTGTTGCACAAAGAACGGAATTCACCCATGTAATACTGGGAATCCCAAGGATCCAACTTCTTGTTGAGACCATCAAGCCTGTGGCACATGTGATCAGTATATCAACACTTGACAGCCGAGGACGTCCAACGAACCAATCAGTAGCAGCACCCAAGAGCGCGAGTTTCTCTGTAGGTACGTCACTGGGAACGAACTTGCTGACAGGATGACCTGTGGACATGTGGTCAGGGGCGAACGAATGACAGGGGAGAGGGTTGGACGCACTGATGAAAAGGTCCGCGAGTTGGATGTTGTTCCAAAGGTACTTCCAGACTTCCTCTTGGGGTGATCCAGGCTTGTGAACCAAATCACTACGGATCTCAATGTGTGACCTATAGATAATAGGCACATCGGGGCGGATTTTCTTGATCAAGGGGATGAGGCCAGGCATTTGGGGGTCATCTATCGAGATTTGGGGTTTGGGAAAGTCACATGGAGGGACTGACTCTGAGAACGTACCAATGAAGACGACATCTACTCCACCTGGGGCCAGAGGGCCACCTTCGGCGGTCCATCGTAGACCATTTTTGAGGATCCAGGCATCAAAATTGTCCTTCGCCTCTTGAGTGAGACGGAGATCAGGGGCGGCGACGCCTTGCAAGATGTTGTGGTTGTTCTTCGTGGTTCTGAATACGGTTGGTGACGGGTTCGGAACATACCTGACAGGTACAAAGGACTGTCAAGTTTTGATTTAGAGTACCCTTGTGGTGACTTACCAAGCGCAGTCTACATCTAAAGCAGTTAGGAATCTGATGAGTGCATGTCGCATCTATCCGAGATGTGTTAATATCGATTAGAGATAATCTCATCTGAAGTAGAGCCTACCAGCGCGACACCGCCTGAATAGAAGAAGGAAAGGTCATGTGTGAGAGGAAGTGGTCGAAACGAAGATAAGAGTAACGTTACCTCCTTGAGGAGTTGAGGAGAAGAAGCCAATTTTGAATTTCTTTTCGCGCAGTTCATCAGCAAGCTTGTTGACGGCATTCCAGGTACCTTCGCCGACAGTCTTGTGGAACTCTTCGAGATCATCAAGGAGATGAATCTTCCCTCCAGCATCGACAGTGACCTGGTTGCGGGCACCGATGGTCAAGCGGGGGTTGTTGTTGGGACCAAAGTACATGAGACATTTGCGAGCCGCAGAGTCGGACTGTTCGTCGACTGTGCGAGGAATGGGGAGCTTGCTAGCCGCGCCGGGGGAAAGATGGCTGGGGTCATTGAGCTGGGCCGCATCAACGAGGACAGTAGGAGTGTCCGCTCCAGAGGGGACATATGACCCGGTAGTGGAGGAGATTCTGTGTTTTATGTTGGGCCGAGTGATTGAGTCCGTGTGGAAGGGCTTGATGTTGAACACGATTGGAACGATATCCAAGTCCAACCACAAGCGAGTGCAGATGTTGGGGCACTAAATAGGAGTGATAGGAGTAAGAAACGGAACTATGACGGTGAAGACACTTGTACTCACCTCTCGGAGAAGACTGAGCGTGATTCCGGCACCCAAGAACTTGCAAAGGTGCTCTGCAGAGAACTTGCGCACCATATCAAGGATGCTTGCTTCGATGATCTTGTTGTTAGTCTCGGCATCCCCAGGCTTGAAGGGGATGATGATGGAGGCAAAGTCTGTGCTGTACACGCCATCATGGACGGTGATCGCGATCTCGTATTGGGAGTTGTTGTTAATAGCAGCACCAGCAATGCCGGCCCACATAGACTACAGATATAGGCGTCGATCAAGATCGGGTACGCGGTGCAAGACGATCTTGGATACGCACGGTTAAGCTGGCGAAGGAGGTCTTGGGGATGTTCGGCCTGGCCGACTTGTTTGAAACGCTGGAAGACAGCCTCCGCCTGATGGTGGAGGGCTGCTTGGACTCGAACTGAGAGGTCGACATCGATGCTGATGGGGCTGATGGTGGGGGAAAGAAAGCGTTGGGGCGAGTGGATTATTATTATATAGGAATTGGAAACGAGGCATGATTCAAGATTAGCCTCAAAAGGGCCGTCCACTGACACCATGACCCAGTGAAGGGGACTTTTTACCACTGGATGTCACTCTCAGGGGCTCCCACCAAAAACTCAGAGACTTCCCAGCGCCACTTTCGTCCTTATTACCGCACCACTCCCCTCACACATGTCCGCCAGGTGTGGGGAATGCGGGGCAAACACAATATGGGACGAGGATGCCGCCTCCACCATCTGCTCAGAGTGCGGCACGCTCACGGACCCGTCGCAGTCAGTCCTGACGACGCACTTTGACCAGCAAGAGTACACCAAGTACCATGGCAGTCGCACTCTGAAAAGCTTCCGCAGAACGGCCCAAAACTGGGACCTGGCCGGGCAGGGAAAGGAGGCAAGGGACAACAGAAACACCGTAAGTCTCAGTCTCTGCTTCCCTGGAATGAAACGCGCTCTAATTCATCCATTCTGACGCGTAATTTTAGTATGCGATGCATGATTTTGTCAGAAGCCTGTCGAATGCCTTATCTGTACCCGGTCTATCTCCACGAACCATCACTCTATTCACTCAAGCCATGGCCACCGGCCAATTTCGATGGGGAAGGAAAGCTAGATGCTTAGCCGGTGTATGTCTTGCTATCGCCTTGCGCGAGTCAAATCGCCCGGATGGCCTAAACGACATCGCTGTCATCCTGCAAGAACCCCCTTCCGCACTCACTCGGATTTTTCTCTCCGTCCTCGCTTTGCTCCACCTTAACCTCAACCCAGCAGACCCCACAATCCATATCGCCCGTCTAGAAGCGCACTTAATTTCCATTGTAAAAGTTTCAGAGGCTTCTTCCAACCTCCCGTCTACCCTCGTTAAGAAGTTGAGTGCGCTCCATATTCAATCCGTGATGCGAACGGTTCAGTCCCTCAGCAATATGATTTACCGTCTAGGCGAGTCCTCCGATATCACCACCCTTCCCACTGGTCCAACGGCGGCGGCTCTAGTTCTACTGGCTTTGGAAGCCGAGTCTCGTGCTTCCCTTCCCGGCGTAGGAGAACTGGCGCAAAACCTAGCTTCCCTCTTTTCTGTACAAGGACCGGTGGTTATGGCGAGATACAAGATTATCCAGGACCTGATCGCGGACTGCATTCTACAATTACCATGGGTCGAGAAGCCGGTCATCATCAAGGGCCGCGCGAAGGTTGCCAAACGGACTATAGTAGCTCGTGCCCTCCACGACGCTATCCAGTTTCACGAGGACATCTGGGCCGCAAGACGCGACGAACTCCGGACCTGTCATGCTGACTTCCAGGAGATGTCACCAAACTCAGACAACGAAAGCGAGAACCAACATGCCACGGCTTCGACACCCGAAACTGAGCAAGTAATCGATGAGATAGCTGAATCTCGGCGCAAGAAACGTAAACTCAATGTCAACACCTCGCTGGACGAAGCACATCGATTCATTCTTGACCCTGTTTCATGTCATCTTCCACTCTCCGTATCGCATAAATCTATCGAGCACGTTCCTCCAGAAACCTCATCGTCTCCCGGTGATGTTCCTCTACGTCCCAAAACACCCGAACGTTCGTCCCTCCTCTCCTACGTGCTCAACGCCTCGCCATCAGCACCCTCAAACAAAGCACCCTCTCGTCTACAACTCCTCGCAACCACTCGCGGCGGAGAATCCCACGTCCTCGACGACGAATTGCTCACCGACTTGGAGTGGTCTCAAATCCAACGATCGGACGCGGAACAACAGCAGTTACAAGCCATGTGGGAAGATACCTGGGATTCTGTGGAAGAACGCGTTAAAATGAAAAACAAAGAAACTGAGAAGAAGGCACTCAGTGTAGAACGGAAGTCTGGTAAGCGTAAACGCGGTCTGGAGGGTCCATCACAAGGGTCTCGTCGTATCAATATGGAAGCGTACAAGAAGCTTATGGGCTGTGATCCTGCGTCGCCTTCTCGTTCATCTTCTGCGTTTCGTGAAAGTGATGGAGAAGGCGAAGGAGAAGAATCAGATACGGCTGGGTATTTCAAGAAGACTATCGACGATGGTGTTATGGATACCGTTATGGAAGGGCTACGAGACGAGGGAGAAGTTATTGTTGGAACCTGGCGTACTCCCTCTCCCTCTCCCGCTCTAGGTTTGGACTTGGACTTGCACAATCATTACGATTATGAAGATTACGATTGAATTTTTGATACCGCCAGTATAGAGAAACTGACATTTATATACCAATTGACAGCATTGATAGCATACATTTGTACTCATACACATCTTGGACAATTCGCCAGCACGCAGAGTAGTTACTTAGCAGAATAGCCATTCACCTGTATCCATTTCTTGACCCCACAAATTTTGTGTCGTATCCCTCGTGATGCATGATTCGCCTGCGTAAGAAATGGTAGAACGGGAATGTCCCGATGGATTGGCAGGTGTATCCCAGGAAACAGTGAACTAGGACGTAAACGTCAAACCCACATGAAGAGAAACTAACAAACGATTATAGAAAAAAGAGTGTTGGTTCAGGTATACCTATAATTAATGCTAAACACGTTTGAGCAAGCAATTGCAGTTTGTACGAGTAAATAGAGTATGTATCCAAGAAAAAAAAGCAAACAATCGCAGCGATGTCAGGAATACTTAAAACGTTCATGGATGGCGTCCGTATCATGTATGTATGTGCGATACAACTTAAAGTATTACATCATTCTTACCAGAGGGGACTGAGAACATCAGAAAGAGAACTTTGGACACGCGAAAAGGAAAAGAAAAAAAAGCCCCAATTCACGCCAACGCTCACGTTCACGACGCCCGTTCCGTACGTCTTCTAAGGTAGGCGTCATCCATAATCGACTAACATCACGTGTCGTCACACATACCATGCGCCGGAAGTCCAAGGTTCAATTTCGAGTTTTAGCTCCGGTCACGTCACACCTATCACATTTTCTTATCTTATCTTATCACACTTTTCCAACCACCACACCAATTCACCTTCAGTATCACGCATATTTTCCTGCATCGGGATAATGAACTGGGGGCTAAGGAACCACTGGGGTTGATTATATAGGCACTCATGATGCCGAATCTGGTGGATGCCGCTGAGTTCGTGGCGTCCTGAGAGTGCGATACGCCGCAACTACCTCATTTGGAGGCTCCCATTTTATGCTTCACGCCCGATACTTAGGTCTCGCACCTCCCTAGAACACAAATATTCGTCAACACGCCTCTTGGGAATCGACCAGCAATGCCTTACCAAGTATATTTGAACCTTTAGCAATCATTTCGGCGCTGTTACTGACGAAGAAAACGAAATCTTTGAAATGGCGCTCGAGAAGCCTGGCCGCCCACCCGCCGCGAACCCGATGTCGCGCCAAACCTTTCGCTAACTCGGACAAGGATACCCTGGGCATGTAGGGCCAAGGGTATATGGTCGCTGGACGAGAACGTTTCGAGGGAGAGGAGATTGGGTCAAGTTGTCCTGGGAGAGTGGGTAAGCATAGGGCAAAGGTGGGCTTGTATGACTTTGATCAGTACTCACCTATGTTTTCCATACCCATTATACACTTTCCTCCCCCCACACTTTGTGTGCCTGACTGATCTTTGAAGGTGCTGGCGGCGGGGGGTCAGTCATCACCGAACCACTAAAATCTTGGTTCAGCCTCTCGCGAACTGACAACACCTTCAAGGCCCCACAGCCTTCGTGGTTCAAACGAGCATATCAAAACAAAGATTCGTAAGTACGAGACTGGGTAACAGCGTCGAAATAACTCACTTGTGCTTCGTATAGATCCTACTACCAAAGTCCCGGCGCTCGTCTGGGCCGGGGACGGTCTGGCGTCCCAGAATTTTTGACCAGCATGGTCGAAATTTCGCAAGCTCATCCCACCCTCTCGTAAACTCAGCCAAGCATACGCGTACGTCATAGAAACTCGGAGGTAGAATTCAATTTTGCCAGCGTTTCGGGGTTTCGAAGGTATTCAAGAAGTTCTGATTGGTTTGGAGAATCAGAGGTATCTTCTTCTCAAACAATGTCAATCACTTCTAACCGATATTCAATGACTCTTAGACGATTTACCACCAAGGTACAAGAAGAGCCTAGCTGACCCATCAAGATTCAAGTCCGGAAATTGAAAAAATTCAGGATTTTGGTTGAATAAAATGGCTTGGGGCGGGATTGCCCTACCCCCGGTGTGGCCTGTCGAAAACTCGGCGGCGTCTGTGGCTTAAGAGCATGGGGGTATATTTTCATTAGGACAGTGTTCCGGGGCTGACAAGTTATTCAAGGAATTGCTGCGCAGGGGAGGAAGATGGGGTGATAAGGACTTGGATTTCGTTGTCAGGGCTCTCTGAGAATGATAGTACATGATGTGTGAGTGACGTACTGCGATACCGTCAGTACAGCGGTTCACGAGCACTTTCATTAGTGTCATCGGCCATTTTGGGTCATTTTGTATGTGTCGTTACGATATCCATGGCTTTTCGAAGCTTTAAAATTCTGGCTCAAGGGGGCGACCAGAACGTCGTCTTGCAAGCGACGAGCCTCTCGTGAGCCCGTCCAGTGCCGCAGGCGTGATGTGGGACCTTTCGTACACAAGAATCGTAGACCAGTAGTTCAGGGTATGATGCCCATTTTGTCTAAAAAATAAACTTTTTTTGGCGAAACACTTTTTGACAAAAATTGTCAAAAAAAGAAACA